>PVLC010006893.1:0-66426 GCA_004027655.1 Graphiurus murinus
CACTGGGGGTTGAACTCAGGGGCGTTCTACCTCCGAGCTATACCCCCAGCCCTATTTTTTATTCTTTATTTTGAAACCGAGTCTCACTAAGTTGCGGAGGGCCTCACTAGTTAGCTGAGGCTGGCCGCGAACCCGGATCCTCCGGTCTCAGCCTCCCGAATGCTGGGATTACAAGCGTGCGCCACCACGCCCGGCTTGTATTACATTTTCTTAACATGTCTCTTTGGTGTCTTTTAATCTGAATGGCTCCTCATCTTCCCTTAACTTTCATGTTCTTGACATTTTTTAAGAGTACAGGCCAGTTATTTTGTGAAATGTTCTTTAAGTTCATCTGATGTTTGCTCACTTCAGAGCCAATTCACATGCCTTTGGCAAGAATGTCACAGAAATGCTCTGCTCTCCTCAACATGTCACATGCAGTGACACATGATGTCAATTTGTCCCATTACTGGTGATGTTGACCTTGAACATTTGGGTAAGGTGTTTTTGCCACTGTATTTCTCCACTGCAAAGCTACTATTTCCCTTTATCATTCATACATGTGTTTTGTGGGCATATGCTTCAAGACTATGTAAGTATCCTTTTTCATTCATAGTTTAACATTCATTGATGATCAATCATTACTACTATAGTTGCCACTGGTAATTTTTCTGATTTCACCATTCCATCTATATTTATGAGTTGGCATTCTATGGTGAGGAAGTACCCTTCATTCTCCCTTTGTTTTTTATTAGTATGACCTAGTAGGTTTCATCTCATTTATAGGTTATAGTAGCCGGGCATGGTGGTACACTCCTGTAATCCCAATACTTAGGAGACCGAGAAAGGATCACAGGTTCAAGGTCACCCTCAGCAATTTAGTGAGGCTCTCAGTAATCTAGCAAGACCCTGTTTCCAAAAAACAAAATAAAATAAGGCTGGGAATGTAACTCAGAGGTAAAATGCCCTTGAGTTCAATCTCCAATACCACACATACACACAAGTAGAGAAATAGGTTTTAGTATATTGCTGCCCTTATTTGTTTTGATCTTCAAATTATTCCAGATTTAGCCAGTGGGAGGCCCTTCAAGTTAATTCCCTTGTCCTTTTGACATATTTCCATCATTCGTGAGTACTTTCTTACTTTGTGGCACAAAAAGTAAATACGATTACTTTAGGCTGAATATTCATCACTAATATTCTGTACTGGTATATGTTTATATATACAAAATTTCTCTAGGCAGTTTAGCACTGACTTACTTAGTCCAATCTAATAATACAAAAGAAGCACTCTGACTTCCCTTTAATACAACTCACTAAATCAACGCACCTACTTGAATGGATATGCAGGGTCCTCTGAACATATGCAGCTCTTCAGCTTCTCTCTACTGTGTCCTCACACTTACACTCCCCCGGTTTGGTTATGCATTTAAGTGATAGGAGACATTTTGGAACACTCCTATCCAAACACATATTAGTGGCACTCAGAGTCCTAGATGCTCTGTCATGTATTCATAGTCATGTATATTGGAGGAAACCCTACAAAGATCTAAGACAGTTCAGCCAGCACATAAACTGAATATTTTTCTTCATTGTAAAAGATAGTTGTGTTGTGAACAAAGCCTGAGAAAAGCATCTATCATAATCTAGCAGTATTATTAAAGATTTGGTCATAAATAGACAAATATTTTCCCTTAGGCACTGAACATGGACTGAAATAATAATACAATGTTTTTTTTTTATTATTATATCATTTGACAATCATCTATCTTGTTATACTTAAGCATTAACTTTAAATTGCTCCAGATTTCTCTGAGTCATTGGACTGGAATTATTATTTCTACAAACCACAAGAGGGTGACAGTGAGCTTAGAACAGGATATTTCAGACAAGTAAAACAGCTATTGACAAATTCTTACCATTTCACTAGATTTAAAAGTTCTAGTTAAAAAGCTTAATCAATAGGCTATCCCATGTTCTTTCCATTACGATATCTTTTGACTGTCAAATGAAAGTATTTCATGAAAAGAATTCAAAACTTTTAGTGTAGCACAGAGAAATTTCCTCTGGCCAAGAATCAGGAGAGCCAGGTCCTCTTCCTGGTACCACAATAATGTGGTAAGCCACAATAATAAATAAGCCACTAGTTTACTTTGTCTTTAATGATTTACCAATTCTAGACATTTCACATAAATGAAATCTACAATATGTGGTTCTTTATGGCAGGCTTCATTCACTTAACACATATATCAATAGTTCTATATCCTTTATTTCTGATTACAAGCTGGTGCATACCTGTAATTCCAACTTAGGAGGCTGAGGCAGGAGGATTGTAGGTTCAAGGCCAGCCTGGGCAATTTAGCTAGACCCTGTCTCTGACTAAAACTTAAAGAGTCGGAGATATAGCTCAGTGGTACAGCATCCCTCCCTGGGTTCAATCCTCAGTACTATTTTTTTAAAAATCATATCTATCTATCTGTCTATCTATCTATCTATAGATATCTATAGATATCTATAGATAGATAGATAGATAGATAGATAGATAGATAGACAGATAGATGATAGAATATATATATTCTATGAATATATATCTGTATCAAAGACCTCCATCCTAGTGGTTTGTGTCTCTTTTTAATCCACTGCTTAGTATGTGCTATCTGCTTCTGGTACATTCTCTTACATAATTTTTACAGCGAACACTTCAGATATATATATTACCACTCCTATTCTGAGGTTGGAGTTAACTAACTTACCCAGGATCCTTGTGCTGACAAAGAGCAAACCTGAAATTTCAACCTTCATCTCTCTAATTCCAAAGTCTTATCTTCCTCTTCACCACATGGCTTCCTTTGGGCCAAAAGACTAATTTTAATGGAGGCTACACCCTTAGAGAAGAAAACAGATAATTTTCTGCCCAGTGGCGTTTAGACCAAATGCATGCTGGTGTGTGTAGGGAGTGTAGATGAGGGATGTAGACCAGCAGGGCCTCAGCTGAACAGAAAGTTGTGCTGCACCTGGGAATAGAGTCTACTCAGCAGTTGCCATCTGGAAATACAAGCCAAATTTAGTCTTACCCTCTTTTTTTGTTGTTTTGTTTTGGGTTTTTGTTGGTTTTTGTTTTTTGTTGTTGTTTTGTTTGTTTTTGGTGGTTCTGGGGATTGAACTCAGAGGCATTCTACCTTCGAGCTGCACCCCCAGCCTAATTTTATTTCTTAAAATAAACAGGGTCTCACTAGGTTGATGAGAGTCTCACTACTTGCTGAGGCTGTCTTGAACCTGTGATCCTCCTGTCTCAGCCTCCCAAGTACTGGGATACAAGTGTGCACCACCACACCCGTCAGTATTCTCTTGTTTTCGAGAGAAGATTGAAATCATGGTTTTTAAATGAAATCTCACTACTTTGCATTATTGGCAGCAAAGTCAGAATTTTTCAAACTGAGTGCCATGGCAAAATAATCAGGACCCACAGATCTCACCTCTTACCAGGGAGGGAGCAGGGTCAAGAAATGAAGTCCTGTTCTCTTCCAAGTTTTTCCAAAGTGCTATGTTGCCAAATTTGCTTCCTTGCTCCACAAATTTTCTTAGGTTCTCCTAATGATGTGAAATATTTAAAACAGTAACTGGCAAGTTATGTCACCTGTTTTCATAGGGCCTACATACTTTTTTTAAAAATCACATTTCTAGCAATTGAAAAAAATCAAAAGAACTGTATCAAGTGACCAAAGAAAATTATAAAATCTATATTTCAGTGTTCATGAATGAAGTTTTATTGAAACAGAGACATACTTGCACAGTACTGTCTGAGGTTGCTTTTGCCCAAGAACAGTGTTAACTATAATAAAGACTGTATGACCCACACAGCCTAAAATATTTAACCTCTGGCCCTTTACAGAAAAAGTTTGCTTACAACTTTGGTTTAGAATACAAAAGCCAAAAAGATGGACAGTCCACTTCTTCCACTTCTTCTTTCTACCTACTCTAATATAATTTTTTTTTTTTTTTTTTTTTTTTGCAGTACTGGGGATTGAACTCAGGGGCATTCTACCTCCGAGCTATACTCCCAGCCCTATTTTGTATTCTTTATTTTGAAACCAAGTCTCACTAAGTTGCGGAGTGCCTCACTAGGTAGCTGAGGCTGGCTGCGAACCCAGATCCTCCTGTCTCAGCCTCCCAAATGCTGGGATTACAAGCATGCGCCACCACGCCCGGTTCTCTAATATAATTTTAAAAATAGAATCTTCTCAATAAAGAAGGAAGGAAAAGGGGAGAAGTACAGGGAGAAAAATAAGCATCAATATCTCAATATTACCCAGCATAAAAAGATAAAAATGATATTTCTTCTCCGTGAGTTATATCCAATACACTTACGTATATGCTGCTCAGGTCACAATAATAAACAACAGAACTGTATTAATTGCTGGGGAAATAAACCTAATCTGGCCCATAGTGCTTTCCCCTTCCCCCTGCATTTTATGAGTGATGAGACAAAATTCTCTGGCTGTAAGAGGAATGAGAAGAATGAAGTCTGAACAGGGTCCAAACAGCCCTTAAACATGCACTCTTGGGCCACATGCCTTCACTCACGTCCTCCTCTACCCAGACCACCCACACCTACCTCTGTGTCTCATCCTTCAGGGCTGCTAGCTGCTGTCTCTCCAGCTGGTCCTGATATCCAGCACCCTGATCACACTATAATCTCTTACTTTGATGTGTGTCAGAAGGGCCAGCTCCCCAAGACCAGAATTCATGTCCCACTTAGGCTGGCACCACAGCACCCTCTGGGAGTCCAACACCTGGTTAGCGCTCAATAAATGCTTAATGCATCAGTGAATCAATAAGTGAATGTATAATTAATTTGGTTACTTAAAGCTTTTATGAGATCCTGTAGAGAGATGATGAAAGCTGGAACATCCTTTGGTGCTTTCTAGAAGTTTGAATCTTTTGTTTTTGTAAGTGAGCTAGCTCACTGTTCACTAGCTGACTATATTGCCTAGGTTGGCAGAGAACTTAGTGATCAGTCCACCCCCTACCTTTTACTTTCCTATACCCTTTAGTTTTTGGCTATAGAGTAAGCACATGTGAACAAGGTGGTCAGAACTGAGTATGATTCCCAGTTCTATCCAGTGAACCAAGATGAGTCATCAGACCCCTCTGAAGCTCTGTTTCCCCATCTTAAAATGGAGCTAAGCCGGGCTTGGTGGCTTATGCCTACAATCTTGGTACTTGGGAGGCTGAGACAGGAGGATGACAGGTTTGCGGCCAGCCTCAACAACTTAGCAAGGCCCTCAGCGACTTAGTGAGACTCTGTTTCAAAGTAACAGATAAAATAGGGCTGGGGATGTAGCTCAGAGGTAGTAACCCAAGAGCATTCTATCTCTGAGCTACACCCCGAGCCCTATTTTATTTGTTATCACACCACACACACACACACACACACACACACACACACACACACACACACACACAGGCTAACCGGAGCAGCTACTGCTCAGGGTTGTTATAAAAACTAAAAGAGATACTCAAGTGACTCATGAACTGTAAAGTAAGTACATCAGTATTACTTATGTTATATTATTTATGATAATAAATCTGTATAATAGGAGAAATATTAGAGTATATGGAACTAATTTTAAAATTCACAAAGAAGCATTGCACTAAATTTTAAAAATTTAGGACTTGTTGAACATGTGTAATAACCCTATATAGGGATGGATTAATATTTTATTCATAACTTATATAGAGTAGAATAAATAGTTCAAGGAATTAGATTCTTCCTATCTAACTAGTTTTATAAAGGCAAAACGCTTTTCATTTTTATTTGTCTCTAACTTGTGTGAGCTACCACCAGTGGTGTAACGTCACCCTCTAAGATATTAGCCTGACTGCGGTCTCAAAGCATGGGGTATATTTTCTTCCAGTTCTAAAAGTCTGTGGTGTAGAGCTGGGGTGGGGTTAGCTCAATAGTAGAGTGCTTGCCTAGTATGTGCAAGTCCCTGGGTTCAATCCCCAGCACCACAAAAATAAATAAAATAAAATTCTGTGGTTTGATATAAGCCTTGTTACAAGTGAGTTGTTTTGCCTCTAAAAGACATTATAAAGTAAGAAGTGCATTTCAGTAGAAAAAAATAGCATCCTCCCCAACAACATACCTTTGGAAATTATACAACAAAAGGAAGAAACTATAAAGTTGTGATTAAATACTAACAATAACAAAAATTAGCAATATTCAAAATATTAATAGAAAATATCTGTTCTATTCGAAATATTCACTGTGAACACATACAAAGTAAAAACATCCCACAAGAAATACAGATAATATGATTATCCTCCTGACTATAATTTATAGATTATTAATCTAATACAACAAGAATCTAATTATCATTTTGCATTTTATTATGCAGGTTGAGTATCCCTTATCTGAAATATTTAGGACCAAAAGTGTTTTAGATCTCAGATTTTGGAATCTCTGCATATACATGAAATATCTTGGGGATGGGACCAAGTCTAAACAAGAAGTCCATTTATATTCATTTACACCTTATACACAGAACCCCAAAGTGAAACTACCCACTCATGGTGTCATGTCAAGCTCAAAAAGTTTTGGATTTTAGAGCATTTCAGATTTTAGATTTTCAGATTAGGGATGCTCAACCTAGTATTCTTGAGTAACTAAAGAGAAAAGTAAATCTATCCTGAACGTTGGGATATCTAACCCTTGACAAACAAAGGAAATTTGCAAGATCCCGAGTCTTCCTCTTCAAATCTATTCCACATAAACTGCTAAATTCAGTCATCAGAGAAGTAGCTTGGAACCTGTTACTCTTGATCAAAAACCATCAGGAACTGCAGCATTGTCAGTATGGAAAACAACTGGCTCTTCCCAGCAGCATCCAGGGTCTTCACGTGTTCCAGACTACAAGAGCTCACCTTTCTCCAGCCAACTCAAACTCCTACTCCCTACTCCCCCACACCACCCTGCACCCCACCCCTGCACATTTGCTCATGCTAATTCCCATCTGTAGTACATTCCCTTTTGCCACTCCTTCCTCCCTGTTTCTGCCAATCATAATCATTCCATCTCCAAGGCCCCTCCCAAATGCTACCTCCTCCACTCCACCCTACCCCAAGTAGAATCTGTCCTCCTCCTTCTGGCTGCACCCCACAGTATGTTTGTAAGGCATTTATCATAACCTACCTGGGGTTAGGTACTGGGGATTGAACTCAGGGGCATTCTACCTCCGAGCTATACCCCCAGCCCTATTTTTTATTCTTTATTTTGAAATAGGGTCTCACTAAGTTGCGGAGTGCCTCACTAGGTAGGCTGAGGCTGGCCATGAACCCAGATCCTCAGGTCTCAGCCTCCCAAATGCTGGGATTACAAGTGTGGGCCACCATGCCTGGCTTAGTTGCTGCAACTTAATGAGACTTTGTTTCAAAATAAAAAGAGCTGGAGGTATGGCTAGAAGGTAGAATGCCCCTGTGTCAAATCCCCAATATTAAAAAAGAAAATGGCCGGGTGTGGTGGCGCACGCTTGTAATCCCAGCATTCGGGAGGCTGAGACAGGAGGATCCGGGTTCACAGCCAGCCTCAGCTACCTAGTGAGGCACTCCGCAACTTAGTGAGATTCGGTTTCAAAATAAAGAATAAAAAATAGGGCTGGGGGTGTAGCTCAGAGGTAGAATGCCCCTGAGTTCAATCCCCAGTACCGCAAAAAATAAATAAATAAATAAAAAAGAAAATGAAACTGCTTAATGTCCAGCAGTGATCAATGTTAGGAATTTAAACCTGAGGTACTTCTTTTAGTAAATATTATTCACCCATTTAAAGTGTGAGACTCAATGGGTTTTAGTCTATTCATATAATTATGCAACTGTCGTGACTATCTAATTCCAGAACATTTTTATCACTCTCTAAAGAAACTCTAGACCCATTAAGCAGTTGCTCCTCATTCTTTCCTTCCCCTGCCCCCAGTCCTAGGCAACCACTAGTCTACTTTGTCTTTAATGATTTACCAATTCTGGATTTTTCACATAAATGCATAAATGAATCTACAATATGTGGTTCCTTATGGCAGGCTTCATTCACTTAGCATAATATTTTCAAGATTTGCCCATGTTATAGCATCTATCAATACTTCTTTTTCCTCTATTTCTGAATAATATTCCATTGTATAGATATGCCACTTTTTAAATTATTTCCATCATGGTCATATGGGTTGCTTCTCCTTTTGAGCTTACAGATAATGCTGCTGTAAACATGCATGTACATGCTTTTGTATAAACATGCTTTCAATTATTTCGAGTATACACCTGGAGTAGAATGGCTGGATCATATGGCAACTTTATACTTAACCTTAGAAGGAACTGCCAGACTATTTTCCAAAACACCTGCACTGGTTTATGTTTCTACCCAGTGTATGAGGATTCTACTTTATTCACATCTTTTCTAACACTTTTTATTGTCTGTTTATTGTAGACATCCTAATAGGTATGAAGTGGTATCTATTGTGAGGTTTGGGGGGGGGGGATGTTTTACTTATTTGGGCTTTGTTTTACTTATTTTGGTAAGACTCTGTCTCAAACTAAAAACTCAAAAGGCTGGGTGTGTAGCTCAGTGGTAAAATGCCCCTGGGCTCAAACCCCAGTATTACACACATGTGCACACGCACATGTGCACGCGCGCGCGCACACATACACACAATCCTCATACACTGGGTAGAAACATAAAACAGTGCAGGTGTTGCCAAGGACTGGCCTCAAATCTACAGTCCTCTTGTCTCAGCCTCACTGCACCCGTCTTCATTGTGGTTTTGATTTACACTTCCCTGATAACTGATACTAAGCATCATGTCATGTATGAAGATTCTACTTTCTTCACATCTTTTCTAACACTTGTTATTGTCTGTCTGTTTATTGTAGACATCCTAATGGATATGAAGTGGTATCTATTGTGAGGTTTTTGGGAGTTTTTGTATGTAATACTGGGGTTTGAACCCAGGGGCATTCTACCACTGAACTATACCCCCAGCCCTTTTGAGTTTTTAGTTTGAGACAGAGTCTTACCAAGTTGCTAAGGCTGGCCTCAAATCTGCAGTCCTCCTGTCTCAGCCTCCCAAGTAGGTGTGTGCCACTGCACCCGTCTTCATTGTGGTTTTGGTTTACACTTCCCTGATAACTGATACTAAACATCTTGTCATGTTTTTATTGAACATTTATGTATCTTCTTTGGAGAAATACATGTTCAAGTATTTAGCCCTTTTTTCAAGTGGGTTGTATCTTAACTGTTTTGTTACCAAAGTTCTTTATATAGTAACCCTTAGTATATTTATGATTTGTAAATATTTTCTGTCTGTGGGTTGTACTTTCTTAATGGTGCCCTTTGAAGCATAAACATTTTTAATCTTGGGAATGCCAAATTTATCTGTTTTTCATTGGTTACTTGCACTTTTGGTATTATATCTAAAAAATTTTTGCCTAATCCAGTGTCACAAATATTTGTTCCTTCTAAGAGTTTTATTGGTTTAGCTCTAATATTTAGTTCTTTGCTCCATTTTGAGTTCATTTCTATGTATGGTATGAGGAAGGGATCTAAATTCACTCTGCCTGTGAATATCCAGTCATATCAGCACTATTTGTTGAAAAGACTATTCTTTCCTAATTGAATTGTCTTGGTACCCCTGTCAAAAATCAATTGACGCCCGGGCGTGGTGGCGCACGCTTGTAATCCCAGCATTCGGGAGCTGAGACCGGAGGATCCCGGTTCGCGGCCAGCCTCAGCTACCTAGTGAGGCACTCCGAGACTTAGTGAGACTCGATTTCAAAATAAAGAATAAAAAAATAGGGCTGGGGGTGTAGCTCGGAGGTAGAATGCCCCTGAGTTCAATCCCCAGTACCGCAAAAAAAAAAAAAAAAAAAAATCAATTGACCATAAATTTGAGGAATTGTTTCTGGGTTCTCAATTCTATTCCATTGATGTTTATGTTTTCCCTGTTTCAGTACCCCAATGTATTACTATAATTTTGTAGTAAACTTTGAAAACAGAAAGCATGAATCTTCCAGCTTTAACTTTCTTTTTCAACAGTTATGACTATTCTAGGTCCCTTGCGTTTTCATAGGAACTTTAGAACCCTAAAATGTACTGCTTGTCAATTTTCAAAAAGAAGACAGCTGAACCAGGTGTGGTGGCGCACACCTGTGATCCCAGTACTTGGAAGGCGGAGACAAAGAATCACAAGTTTGAGGCCAGCATCCAGCAACTGTGACTCTGTTTCCAAATAAAAAATAAAATAGGGCTGGAGATGTAGCTTGGAAATAGAATTCCCCTGGGTTCACTCCCCAGCACCACAAAAGGCGGGGAGGAGGATGAGGAGGAGGAGGAGGAGGAGGAGGGGAGGAAGGAGGAGGAAGAGAAGAAAGCTGGGATATTGATAAAGATTACTTTGAATCTGTGGAATCTATCTCCTCTAAACAACATTAAACCTTCTGTTTCATGAACATGGGTATCCATAACAATTATATAATTTAGTTCATTAGCATATAACTATTAATATTAAAAACATAACTATCAGCATCAATTTTAAATTTATTTCAACTAGGAGGTTCATAAAGAATAAAACTTTGAAGTGAAAAAATTTACCTAACTGATACTATTCTTTTCAGTTAAAAATATTAATATTATTCTTCTGTGATCATAAGAAAATGTTTAAAGAAATCTACTATTCTATTAAGTTTTAAATTCTTACTCTAAATGGAAAGACTCAGCCTAATTTTTTTTTGTGTGTGTGTGTGGTACTGGGGATTGAACTTAGAGGCATTCTACCTCTGAGCTACACTCCCAGTCCTATTTTTATTCTTTATTTTGAAACTAGGTCTCACTAAGTTACAAAGGGCCTCACTAAGTAGCTGAGACTGGCCTCGAACCCAGATCTTCCGGTCTCAGCCTCCCAAGTACTAGGATTACAAGTGTGTGCCACCATGCTCGGCTGAGCCTAATATTTTAAACTACTTTCTTAAAGCATTTCTTTGTTCCTGAAAACTAAACATAAATGATGCTACTTATAGTTTATGATATTACTTGCCTTTAGCAGTACACTAATCTGTGTTATTATTGCTTTTATTAAAGTAATTATAATTGTATATCTCCTGAAGTGGTGAAACCTTTTTTTAGGTCTACAGGCAAGGTATTTGAAGAAATGATTATTTTGCCGCCTGCCAAATGTGGCTTCAAGCAAAAACTATTGTTTGAGACCTTTTATAGACATTGATGAAATTCCTTTTGCCATCCAACAGTGTTTACATTCAGGAAAGTTCACAGTCAAGTCTTTGACATACTGTGAAAGAATCGTTTGTTCTCTAGAAAAACATACTTCCTCATCCTTTGAGTCACCTTGTTTTTATTCCCTTGTTTGCTTTTCTGAGGAAATAATGCCCACCTCCCAAGTAACGCCAAGGGAGCAACCGTTTCAGAAGTAACGATCACTCTCCACATGGAGGTTGCTGGCAGGGAAAAAGTCAGAAATATTTTTAAAACCTAAACCACATATATAATATAGTATAAAGCTTCCAAAATTATTTGGATAGGATTTTTTCCAAGACTAAAATAAGAATATTTTTTCATCATAGTTAATATTAATCAGGCTCAGGAAATGCAAGGCTCCCTTCGTGGGGAACTATGGACATAGGCCAAAGGCTTTTTCTATTGTCTTGGGAAAGCTCTTCTCTGCTGTGCAGACTCTCTAAGACATGCATCGCTTTATCTTTTCTCCTAGTTGGTGGAACCCAGGACTAAGTTCCATAATGAACTTGGGCTTTTGTCAATCAGCCCTAAAACCTCTTAGTGATATTTATTTATCAGTAAATGATGCGATTGATTGCACTTATGGCTTCCAAACTGGTCTTGAAGGCAGAAGACACTGCTGATATGTTCATCACAACATGCCCAGCCAGCACAATGCCCCCAACTTACCCGACACCCAGTTTACATTTGTTGAATAAATGAACAAAACAAATACATATCCATTCAGGGTGACAATTTCAATCATGATCTTCTTAAACATTTTTTATTCTTTATTTCTCTCAAATTACAGGGGTTTTTTTCTTTCTTTTTTTTTTTTTTTTTTTTTTTTTTTTTGCGGTACTAGGGATTGAACCCAGGGGCATCCTACCTCCAAGCTACACCCCTATTTTTTATTCTTTATTTTGAAACAGGGTCTCACTAAGTTGCAGAGGGCCTCACTAGGTAACTGAGGCTGGCCGCAAACCCATATCCTCCAGTCTCAGCCTCCCAAATACTGGGGTTACAAGTGTGCGCCACCACGTCTGGCTTATCAAATTATAGGATTTTAAAGTGTATTTGTTTTAAGAACATCTTGTCTGTAAGTATATTCAGTGTATTAATGTGTTTCTCCTTACCTAATTTGCACAAAAGGAAGATTACTTTTGGTTTAGGATTATCTTTAGAGATTGATTATTCAGACCCTTCTTCATTCAACCTAAATCTGAGTCAGCCCAAAGTGATTCCTAAAAGCTTCTAATCTTCATTTATATCCCAGGGTTTACCACAAACAAGGCATCAAAGTAAATGATCTTCATGCTCTGGGGCATTTCCACTGGCCTTGTTTTTTCTCTATAAATGTTAACCAAACATGCACTTTGCTACTATTCCTAGAAAAGCTAGGTTCATCATGTGGGGGAAAAATAAGAGATCTTTCCCTGTCCATCACTATTAAGCATTCTATATACTTTCCTCCCTTTACTCTCTGTGGCTTCCCATATGATAGATGATCATAGTCCCTTTTACATTAAGAAATAGAGTCTCACAGCAATTACATAATATACCCAAATCCTGTGACCAGGAAGTTGTATTATCAGATTTGAGCAGCCAGGGCAAGCATTGAGTCTGTAGGTCATGCTCAAGATTACATGATATAAAGCTAGTTCAGACTATGTAAAATACTGTACTTTAAAACATAAAGGGCTAGTGTATGTTTTCTAAAACATATACTAGCCCTGTATTCAATGGTCTATTTAGTGATGCACATTGTTTTCTATCAGCGATTATTTTTCAGGCATGTTCCTTGCTTCCTAAACCATGATATGCTTTATAAACATTGAATTCTATAACTTTCAAAAATGAATTCCTTGTTAAAAGTCAGTATAATGCAGTAAAAGATAATCTTACTAAATCTGGTTTTAGAACAAGATGAACTGGGCTTTGAATCCTCTCTTGATCAATTTAACAACCATGTGACATTGAGTAAGGTGCTTTACTTCTTTAAGCCTCAGTTTCCTGCCCTGCAAAATAGAAATAATAATACCTAATATATAGAAGTATAAGTATTAGAAATAATGTAAGTGCCCAGCCTATAAATAATGTGAGATCAGAGACCATGGGTGTTTTGTTCACTTTATCTTCCTAGTGCATGGCACAGGCATATGGTAGGACTTATCATCATGACTCACTTAATAAATGAGTAAGTGAATGAACGAATGCTCCTCAGCATCCAGATTAGGCTCTATTTTTCAACTGTACACATGAAAATCAGAAAACTTCTATAAGAAGCTTTAGTGAGAGGGAGTGTTCTCTTTGCATTCTCAGAAATGCATTTTCCCCCCTTCAGCTGCACACGGAAAAATATATATATATAATATATATGGAAATGGAAATTTTATATCTGGCATTGTCTTTAAAAATTATTTTTAATTCAGCAAGCAAATAAGTAGAATAGATTGCAGTACAAATCCTACCTTGGAACTTGTAGACAAAGAATTGCTTTTTTGACACTTTGGCATATCTATTCTCATCTTTAATACTTTTATTGGTACATTGTAATTATACATCATATTCAAAGCCATACAAACAAACATGCACACAGTCTTGGTGTGTTTCCCTTCAGGTCCCACCTGGTACCCACTCCGCCCTGTACATATTAGTGAGATTGGCAGTGACATCTTCATACATGAGCACAGCATAATTTGAACTGTTTCTTTCAACAGTTCCTCTTTTATCTCCTCTTGGTCTCCATTCCCCTTTCCTCTTCCACTATTCTACAGATCACTCTCCTCTATTATCTCAAGTCCCTTTTGTTTCATATTTCCTCTCTAGCTTCCACATATAAGAGAAAACATTCAACTGTGGACTTCTTGAGGCTGGCTGATCTTGCTTAGCATAATATTCTCTAATTCTACCCATTTTCTCATTTTCGAAGATATCTATTTTGCTCAAGTCTTGCTTGGAGCAGTCGCATAACTGGAAATGTTTTGAGTCCTCTTCATGCCACATCCTTTGTAGCAGAGAATAAACATGTTTTGAGGAGTGCAGAAGTAATCAAGTTCTCATTCCAGCTGTCAGAGTCATGAAAAGGGCCTGCTACAATCTGGGCAGAGCACCAGCTAGTTAGGAAACATCAGTTTGATATTTATAATATTTGCAGCAACACTGAACTTCCTGAGTGAGGTCATCAATGAACAGCAGGTCATGAGCATTATTGTAAGAACTGGACAGAGTGTAGAGTTCTCATACAACCCAAGTCTCAGAAAATATCCTTGCTTAAAATTCCGAGTTATTTTTCCCAATGCTAATATTAACATGATAATATCTGACACTTTTCTACTGAAAAGTGAATGTTCTATATTAGGTAGTACCTTTTTCACTCTTAGAAAATTAAATAATAGTAATAATAATAGCTAACACCTTAGGGCAGCAGTAATACATGTGTCTGGTAAGAGTGGACAACATATATATTTGATTATCTTAAAGAAATGTGTATGGGCAGGCAAGCCACCTTCTTACACAGTCCTTCAGGGTGCCATGTCTGGCTTTCAAATAGAGGTTAGAGGCTCATGGGAGGAAATCCTCTGCAAGAGCTTCCCAAGGGTTCTCCCAAGGCTAAGAGCATCCGCCTCACTTCCCTGAGAAAAGACAATATAATACACAATAAAAACATCTGAGTTAGTCAGCTACTGTGCTTAAATTTTTGCCTTCAAATTCTAATGCAGTCTGTCTGTATGAGCTTACAGGAGAGAGATACTGAGGTTTACCTGTAATAAGAAGCAGGACATGTAGGAATAGATTCATTCCTTTATAGATACTTGTTCCCTCAGAGCTGTACTTGCCAAAAACTCACAATATATTCTTGTGGGTGTGTCAGCCCTACTAGGGCCTCTTCCAGCACACATGAACTCTGAATAAAATTAGAAAAAGGAGTTCTCACTGGGAGAATGGATTGTACAAAGGGCCTTCTCTGGACAAATTAGAAGGTTCAGAATAAAAAGAGCTACTTCCTTCAGGCTGCCCTCTCCAGCCTGTTGTTGGTGACACAGGCATTGTGTGACTTGCAGCCCCACTCACACTGTGAGACCCTCTGTACAACCCCAGACAGCTGCCCCATTAAGGACACACTAGCATCTCATTATTCTTTAAAACTGTGTTGACTCATCCAAGACTAATATACAAGAACGATGCTGGTTCCCTGAACCCTACTAATAGTAGAAAGAGCCAGGTGAAATGGCACTTGGAAGGAAACCCAGCTCCAGTCACAGGGAAGGAAGCTTCTGCACTCACTTCTTGTTCATTCAATCATCAACTGTTTGTTGAGGATCTCGTAGGGGCCAGACATTGTACTAGGTGCCAGCTATTCAACAATGAGAACCATGGTGCCTGTGGAGAACATAGACAAATCAAGTCAGGAGCATGATGCCTGGGAGCCAGGCAGAGAGATTCAGGATCAGGCAAAAGGGGTCCCTTTCCTCTTGAGAAAGGTGAAGGCAGGAACAACGGGGAACAGCATTGAAACCCAGTCACTAGAAGAGGAATGCTAGGGAAGGGGCTTGTTCCCAAGAGAAAGGGCAAGGGGTCAGTCTCCACCAAAGGAATAGCAAAGGAGAGTGAGGCCAAGTGGCCACAGGGGTCCAGATCACTCTAGCCTGGAGCTTGCAGAAGTACTGTCAAAAGCTGAATGTTGTCTGTTATGCGCTGACTTTTCATAAAGAGTCAACGTAAGAAAGAGCCCAGAAAATGTATTAATGAATTTGGGAGACAACATTAAAATTTTCAAACTTTTTATTTCAAAATTCCAAAAATTGCTCTTCATATGGGCTTGGAATGTACTTATTTTATGCTTCTTTCTATTAAATGAGAGATGTGTGTCACCCAGTGTTGCCCTTGGTGATCACTGCCAAGAAACAAGAGTTTAAGTCAATACCCAAATGGCATAATTAACTCCTCCAAGGGAGTGGGTTCTGTCTACATGTTTAGTTATTATAGGATAATTATATAATTCTGCTTTTAAGACTAAAAGGACTGGGTGTGATGGTGCATGCCTGTAATCTCATTACCTGGGAGACTAAGACAGGAAGATCAAAAGTTCAAGGACAGTCTCAGCAAGTAGTGAGACTCTCATCAACCTAGAAAGACCCTGTTTCAAAATAAAAGTAAAATAGGTCTAGAGGTGTAGCTCAGAGGTAGAATGCCTCTGGATTCAATCCCCCCCCAATACACACACACACACACACACACACACACACACAGACTAAAAGAGGTGCTTTTAATAATTATACTGAGATAATAGGCATTAATTGAAACTGTTTCAGGCATAGCAGAACACATGGTCAACTGTTTATTAATCATTTGACTTTTATTTCTTTATTATATCTTATTATTTTACCCAATAAGGTAAATCTATTTTTCTATTTTATTGAATAAGATAAAATTTGTAAAATTTTATAGGATCCCTTTGGTGTTTTGGAAATACAAATCCAGAATATGTGATTATATAAGGCATATGCATACCAAGAAAAGGTTTCCCATGTACTATTTTTTTAATAAAAGTTTTCTTTTGCCGGGCGTGGTGGCGCACGCTTGTAATCCCAGCATTTGGGAGGCTGAGACCGGAGGATCCGGGTTCGCGGCCAGTCTCAGCTACCTAGTGAGGCACTCCGCAACTTAGTGAGACTCGGTTTCAAAATAAAGAATAAAAACTAGGGCTGGGGGTATAGCTCAGGGGTAGAATGCCCCTGAGTTCAATCCCCAGTACCGCAAAAAAAAAAAAAAAGTTTTCTTTTATTAAACCTATGATGTATTCTGGAACACTACACAGTATGAGTACAAATCATCATGACACTGTGGTTGCCAGGGTAGAATCTCCCAAGACTGGCGAAAAATGCTACTTTAATAAATAAAGACCAAAGCAGGCATCCTAAGAGTAATAATCAACAACACAGCAATATTGGCCATTATTAAAAAAAAAAAAAAAAAAAAAAAACCTGAGCCGACTGACCAGGCATGGTGGTGCACACCTGTAATACATGTAATCCCAGTACTTGGGAGGCTGGGATGGGAGGACAGGTTCAAGGCCAGTAACATAGGGAGGCTCTCAGCAACCTAGCAAGACTGTTTCAAAATAAAAATAAAATAAGGCTGAGGATGCAGCTCAGATGTAGGATGCCCCTGGGTTCTGTTCATGCAAAAAAAAAGCTGAGCCTGTACACATAAGAAGGGTCAAAATTCCAAATGACTCCAAACATACTATGTGTAATTTTAAGCATATGCCCCAAACATCACATTTCTAAAGAGATTTCAAAGTGAAAAATGTCTACTGGGACTGAGATTATCATTTTTTCAAAACTATTAAGTTTCTAAATGCTTTGGAAATAATTTTTCTTGGAACTACTATTTTACTTTTAATTGTTTTATTTTGATATGTTAGTGTTTAAGGTTACCTTTTTTCTATAAGAACTGCTGTTCTTAATCCAGGTATTCACTCTAGTATATTCTTTCCCTCAGAAAATGATCCTAGCCCTGTTATCCTGTAACTTGACCACAAACTCCCTGGCCCCTCTTCTTTGTCCTGTGTCTTCATTTATGCGGTGCTTGAAGACTAAAAAAAGTATGCAGACATATATCTTGAAGAAGCAAAAAAAAAAGGTTATTTAGAAGAGAACATGTTTTTCTAGGTTAGTAATTTGCCCCAAGCCCCATTGGTTACCAGAGGTTAGGACTGGGTAGGACTTCTCAAACAAATTCCCCCAATCTACTTCCTGCTGACATGTGTCTATCTTGTCTCTTTTTATTGTTTTTGTGTTTTCCTTCTTAAATAAAATAAAACAATTGTTTGGGTACTTTGCTTCAACAAATTGGAAATGTCACTTTCTTGAGAAGTCTCCAAGTTTTCATTCTCATGAGGATGATCAACTGGACTGACTTATTTTCTGCTGAAGTGCTTTTATTTATTGCCATCAATCAACAGATAAATCTTTAAAAAGCTTCAGACTTTGAAATTTATTGTGTCTTCTATTGGATAAACGCCCCATTTTTAGCACTACCAAGTCACTGGATAAAACTCTTCCAATGTATTTTTCAAATGGGCAAAGAGCTAGAAATAGAGATTTTTAACTAGCAAGCATATGATTTTTAGATCATCGAATTTGATATGCTATATGTTTCAGTTAATCTACTAGCACTCTGAATGATTGCTTTTTCTTGCCAGATTGATTTATTTTCCTTCTCAGACTAGCCATCTTTCAGGTTTAAAACATTCAGGTTTATTGAGCAAAGGGAATATTCTTAAATTTTTTCCTTGTGGCTTGGTTTATGTAAGTCCACCAGCACGAGACTTTTATCACTCCCTAGGGTGGCTGTGAGGCTCTGTCTGCCTGCAAAACCCAGTTCTCTTTATTTATGGCATATGTAACATGAAGGAGAGGGAAAATTGGCTCCTGTGAACATCCCCTAAGCTGGGACACTGCTTCTCTCTGCTAAAAACACTGACATGAATAGACTCTGTCACATACTCAAAGGTCACTTTTCCATTTTGTTCATATTGAGAAATACTTCAGATAATTATCTGTCTTTTGTATCTAAGAAGAATAGGAGCTGGGGGAGGGGGTTGTTCCATTTCCTTGAATTTTCTTTGTCAGGCTACCTAGGGCTCTCTTGAAATTATGAAACAGAGTGGTTATGCTGTCCCAGTGAAGAGCGTGTTGGCCCACCTATTTGTTCCGTTGCTGTTTCTGGAGACCCTTTGTTCTTTCAAAGATAACTCACTCTATGCCATGACGATCTTCCTCCCCTTGTATAAAGCCAATTTATATAAACCAGTTAACACTTCCTCTTTTATTTAAATAGCCATTACAAAAGGTGCATGTAATGAACTCAGCAATGAACTGTGGGCATTTGGCTTTCAGATGCCTTGAGGTTAGCAGGAGGATAAAGCATACATGGATTGATGAGGCTGTGGCAGCCCACAAGAAACTGTGGAGAAGAACAGAGTTCTGTGAGAGGCCAGAGGAATGAAAATATCTTTTGTTTGGGAAATTCAGGTTCAGCTTCAGGGAGGTATCACTTACAGGGTGACTCTCATTGTGTACTTGCAATCTGTACAAAATGTAGCTTTAAGTTTCACTAACCTCCTTATCTCTTTTTCATACCCAGCACATGTATCTAGTACTTACCAATCTCCAAACAGATGGTCATTCTCCACAGAGCTTCCATATAAAGGAACATATTTGGAAATTCTTTTGAGATGAAAAAAAAGTCTTTTAAGCCTAATCTCTATAATAAGTTTCATAGAGTCTTCGTGTTCTTCAGATCTCAATCGACTCTCCCCCAAGTTCTCAGACACTATTTTAGTCTCATGCTTCCCAAAGAAAACAGAAGCTGCCAGAAGGGAGCTCCTTCAACTTCCCCAGCTCAGAGCCACAGGGCCACCTGCAGCTGTCCCAGCTCCCCTTCCCGCCTTTCAGAGACCTCTTCCTTCTACCACCTTCTCAGACACTTTGCTCCATCTGCTAACTCCTTTTCCTCAGGTGTCTTCATTCTCCATCCCTCTGGTCCCTCTGGATCCTTCCCATCAGCATTAAACATGCTCTGATATTTTTCTGAAACCCAAAGACCAAGTCTCCTATGACTATCACTCTATAATTCTAACCCCTTTCACAGCAAAGCCTCTTAAGAAAATTACCTACCTGCACTGACTCTTGCCAGACCAGGTGTACTCACTCTTCCGACTTCTTCTCCTCCCCTCTGCATAGTTGTTTTCGCTAAAGTCTGGGGTTACCACCAAGTTGTTAAGTTCAGTGGGTCCTTTTCAGTCATCATCTTTTTTGGCCCTGAGGTGCACTGAACTCAGCACACTTTCCCTTTGAAACCATTCTCTCCTTGGCTTCCATTATAATTGCAATCTCCTTCCAACTTCCCTACTACATCTCCTGTCTGCTCTTCTGTCTCCTTTGCAGATTCATTTCTTCCTGGGTCACTGCCCTTTTCATCCTAAATTCTCTTTTCAGGCAACATTTCCAGGGTTTCAGATGGTTGGTGGTGATAAAGTACACTAACAAAATAGTCACAGGAAATTACAAAAGTGCATGGTAAAAATGTAGATTTCTCCCTTTGCATCTGTTTTACTTTAAAATATGTCTTTAATGTATCATATATTTAATGCTATTTTATATTTTTGAATCATTTTAATGTAGTTAAAAACAGATTTCAAGCTGAAAATAACATAAGGAGTCCTGTCTGAGTGCAGCCTATTTATTCTCTAGATGCAGAAATGGAAATACAAAAGAAATTAAGAATTTTCTTTAGAGTCACACAACTGGTTCATCTCTTATTTGAATCTTGCAACAACTCCATGAAAACATAGGTGTTTATTACTATAGAAGGAGATGATAAGGCCAAGGCTGTGATTGTTCAAATCTTGCACAAGGTTTCATAGCTCATAAATTACAGAACAAGAACAAAACTCAAGTCTCCTGGTTTCTAGGCTGCTGGAATTACCATACTACTTCTCTGCAATTTTAGAAATGTTGCAGCTAAATTATGTTTGAAAACTTAAATTAAAAAAAAAAAAGACAAACACACAAGTGCAGTAAATACTCTCATGGTAGCATCATTCTAGGGGGTAAGAAGGCGGTGGGGAGGAAGAGTTGCATCGTAATAGAAACTCCAAGTGTTTATCCAGATGTAAAGACTGAGTTGTTGTTGTTGTCTATAGTGCACATACTGATCACTGGTGAAGCAGTACCACAGTGATAAGCACATTTTTCCTCGATGTTCTTCAATAAGAAAGAATAAATTTAGCAGTGATGAGCCCTAACTTCTCTGGCTATTGGGGTTTTCCATGTGATCTTGTCATGGGATAACGCGGTCCCACTTGTGGGTCGTTGGCCTCTGTGATAAAAAGAATTTTAACACGTGCCAGTCAGGAACAAAAGGCAGGTCTTTATTCAGGGACTCAGGGAAAAGAGGTAAATGGAGATCTTCCAGACCATGCGGGCAAGGGCGAGCAAGAGGGAAAAAAAGCAGAAGGGGCTTCTCTCTTTTTTATAAACTTTTAAGAGGGGTGGGCACAGAAGAAGTCTGGACCTCCTCCTTCTTCAGGTATAGGTAGGCGATAGGTGGGCGTTCCAGGTTGGATCCTCCTCTTCCTCAGGTTTCAAGATGGATCTGACCTTGGCTGTGAATCTCAGGTGTCCTTGGCCCTGAATCTCAGGTGGGGGCAGGGCTTCAGGGGATTAGGGTGTGGGACCTCCTAAGAAACTTCCAAGGGGTGGAGTTAGCTTAAAACTCTCCAGATTTTAAAACTATATTTTTCCTTTCCTCCCAGTGTCTCCTTCCTACCTAACTTTTTATTCTTCCTATTCTACCTCATCACTCTGATTAGTTAATTGGACTTTGGGCAGAATAAGAGGGTTTGAGAACCAGGCATGTCATCATCATGAACTACAGTAAATGTGAATTAGGTAATAGATTGTGCTCAGCGCTACAGCAAGGCTGTAGGAATGCAGACAAAGGGCTCTCCGTATAAACTATCCCTCAACCATCCCTTGATTCAGCTGGACACACCCTGCTGCTCCTTCTCCAGCCTCCTGTCCTGTCTGACCCTTACTCTTGGTTCAAGATTCCCTTGGGCATTACCTCTTCCAGAAAGCTTTCCCTGACACTTGTCTTAACCCACAGCCTGGGCTGGGAGCCCTTCCAGTTGGGTCCTCTGACAAAACTCTGCTGACCCTGGCCTGGCACTCCAATGACTCCCTGCACTGGTTATTGACTCCCAATCCCTCCACTCCTGGTGGAAAAGTCAATGAAGTACAGAGCCAGATCTCATTCCGCTTTGTAACCTCAGGATCTAAGCAGTGTGCCTGACTTGTAACCAGGGTTTGTTAAATGAACTATAGAGTCCTCTCTCCCCTTCATCTGGGGTTCACTTTTCTGAAGTTTCAGTGATCCAAAAATATTAAATGGAAAGCTCCAGAAGTAAATGCATCATATGTTAGAAATGTTGCACTCTTCTGAATCACATGCTGAAATCCTGACGTGTCCTCTCTGTCCCACCCAGGGCATGAGTCGTCCCTCTGTTCAGTATGTCCCTGAATCTACATTGTCTGCGCTGCCTACCCAGTAGTCACTAAGTAGCCATCTTGGCTTTCAGATAGACTGTCCTGGTACCACATAGCCTGTGTTCAAGTCACACTTACTTAACGATGGCCAGAGGGCAAAAGTACTGATACTGGAAATTTCCTTACAGGTTATTGTTATAATTGTTCTATTTTATTATTGGTTATTATTACTGTGCCTAATTTATAAACTATAGAATACTTATGTGCATATAGGAAAACATAATATTACAGGTTTCAGAACTATCTGTGATTTCAAGCATCCACTGGGGACAGGTAAGGGAAAACTGCTGTACTATATAGGCAGGTAGCTGCCTGACAGGCAAGGAAGAAAGGGGGGCACTTGAAGATTTATGTTATTATATATGTACATAGTTATAGAAAGTAAATCTATGCTGTTTGATAAATACTTCCTGAGAATCTGTTGGCTTGCACCTACAACATCAACTCTCACCTGGAATTCCTTGATTTTATTTTTTATTGGTGCATTGTAATCATATATCTTAATGAGGTACAAGCTGGTGGAGGCATACATGCACACATCATTCATTTAACCCTTCCCCAATTCCCACCCTATTCCCTCCTCCCTCCCTCCTTCTCATGTTCAGCCTAGTGATTGACTTTGATATGTTTGTGAATGTACATCATGTGTATTAGGGTGATCTTCGGTTAAGTAACCTTCTTTGTTCATCTAAAGTTTCTCCTTCATCTAGAGTCCTTCTTATGACCCACTTTCTCCCTAGCTTCCACATGTTAGGGAAAGCATCCAATTTTTTACTTTTTGTGACTAACTAATCTCACTTGATTTCTATCCTGCTATCCAGCTCTACAAAAATTCCAGGCTAGCTAGTGATGGTGGTGCATGCTTGTAATGCCAGTACTTGGGAGGCTGAGACAGGAGGATCACAGGTTCGAAGCCAGCCACAGCAACTTAGTAAGGCCCTCAGCAACTTAGTGAGACACTGTTTCAAAATTTAAAAAATAGGGCTGGGGGCATAGCTCAGAGGTAGAATGCCCTGGGTTTTCAGTACCAGAAAAAAAAAATCCAGTCTAGCTGGGCATGGTAGTGCACACCTGTAATCCCAGTATTCAGAAGGCTGAGACTGGAGGATCACAGGTTTGAGGCCAGCCTCAGCAACTTAGCAAGACCCTCAGCAATCTAGCTAGACCCTGTTTCAAAATAAAAAATAACAAGAACTGGGTAAAGGTCTACCTCGGAGGTAAGGTGCCCCTGGGTTCAATCTGTAGTTCCAAAAAAAAAAAAAAATCCACATGGTGAGACCAGTCCTACATTAAAATGTATGACCCACATATTTTTGAAAAGAAAGTGGGGTGGATAACCCTGGGCCTCACAGACGTAGGTAGTCGAAGCTGCCTACCCCTAAAAGAAAAGAAACATGGTGGATAAAAAGGAAATGCTTTTCCTCGGTTATATGGGATACCCTGTCCTGAGGACACTGACTTTCACTTCTTGCTCAGTTCTTTCTCTACATAGTCCATGTTCCAAGTTAACAAATATCTACTACTTTGGACATTAATGTCACCCTTTGAAATTACCAATCCTAGCCTTAAACTAAGGGAATTCCACATTTCTTACAAATGTGTTACCTGGGTTCCCAGAGTATTCCTAGTCCACTTAGCCACCCATGGGGACTGTGGAAATGTGTTAAGAGGCTTAGCCATTGCTGCAATTTGCATCTGAAAATGGTTTGGTGATCCAAGTGTCTGGGGAGTTTTGACAGGAAGAAGCCATGCTGTTTTCTAATCCTCCATTGATGCAGCCGGAACTTGGCCTGAATAGGTGGGCTGGCTGCCAGCCCAGCCTCAGGATACCTGTAAATATGCGAGTCAGCCTCACTTCCCATGCAGGGATGAACCTAGGGCCTAGACCATTGGTGCAGCCAGAGCCTCTGAGCTACACCTCCAAACCTGTAATTTAACTTCTCTTTCAAGAAAGGTTGTGTTGATTCCTTAGTATTTTGTAGCAAGCACTTCCTTCTACTCCTGCACCTATGTTTGTGTGCATTTGCTAGAGCTTGAAGCCAGGATGCTCTGGTACTGAGCTATATCCCCAGCCCTTTTTAGAATCTCTCGGGTCGGTTTCAAATTTGGAATCCTTCTACTGTAACTTCCTTGAGTAGCCAAGACTACAGATGTATCCAGCATCCTATATCCCTCAAACATTAATTTCCCTGGTGCAGGACATCAAACCAGGGCTCTGCCATGGAGCTACACCCCCCCAGCTTGAGCATCATTTTTAATAAATTATGTTTCATTGAAGAAAAAAAGAAATTAAATCTATAACCCTTGTTATGAAATGTAGCTCAGGGGCCTACACTTTCAGCTCTTTTCACAGATTTATTTTTTTGCCTCAATATCTCTAGAAGTACACTAACATTTTTTTTTTTTTACTTCAACCATGGAAGTTTAGGATTTAGCTTCCATCCATCCCTACTAAATGATGCCCACTTTCCCCAGTAAATTTATATGGGAATTTGGTTTGCTCTTATAATAACTGTAAAACACTATCGATCAAAGAGCTGTGCAGTGCATTCCAGTTACATTTCTAAGGCCATCTTCCTTGTTTTCCAAGTGAAGAAAGTGAAGAGGCAGGAATTGGGGAAGGGTTAAATGAGAGATCTGTGCATGTATGCCTTTACCAGCTTGTACCTATCAAAGATGATTACAATGCACCAATAAAAAAGAAAGATAGAAAAGAAAATGAAGAGAAGATAAGTAACTTTGGCCAAAGCCACTTCATCAATTAATGACCAAACCAGGATCAAAAGCCAATTTTTATAAGCTAGAACTGAAATAAATGTAGATAAAAAGTAAGAAATTTGAAACTAGTCTGATTTTTATTTGGGAGGTGGGAGAACTAAGGCTCAGAGAGGGTAATGACTTGGCCAGCATCATGTAGTGGGTTAGGAACCACATTGGGCTGAAATTCAGGTTTTACCTTTTATCCTAGCGCTTTCTCTGCTGTACACCCCCCCCCCCTTCCTCTCCAACACTACCAGTACCTTTCAGGCACTTTTCTTCATTTAACATCTGTATCTTACAGATGCCTAACCTCATTCTCTGTGTCAAACTTTGAAAAATGACAGTAAGAAATGTCAAAATAAGACAGAAGCAGTATACAAAGTGTGTTGAAACCCAGGGTCCTGTTAAACTCCCTCATATGCTGCACAACTATAACAGTATTAGGTCCAGGCTACAATGACATCAATGGAAGGAGACAGACATGGAAAAATTCCTAAGTGTCAGAACAAATTATAGGACAACACAGGCCCTGGGCAGATACAGAGGAAGGTCTGACTGCCACCCCACTCGCCTCAAGACTGCCCCTGAGGCCCCGGACCCATTCAGAGAATCTAAGTTGTATTTTTCCTCTCCGCTCTGGGTGACTGCCTTCACTGTGACTGACCATGCCACAGCAGCCAGGGCCAAACCCACCCAGCATCACATCCCCAAGTCTGTGCTGCTCGAAGCTCTCAACTTCCCAGATCCCCCAAGATTGGTACTATGGAAGGAATTCTGGAGTGGGCATAGAAGAAGACAGGTGGGATAGGCTAAAGAGAGAAGGGGAACTTCTTGAAATGGTATCCAGGGCCTTCATCTTTTTGTAAGAGTTTCAGGATATAAGTAGAGAGCTGACAGATTCACACTGGTGAAGAAACTGGAGAACTAAACAAAAGAGAAAATGACCAAATCACCTGTGTTTGATTATATGAACTCTTGGTTAATTACAGTCATTATATCAATTGTTCGTAATTACTATGCAGCGCAATGTCATTGATCCATGACATAAATTCGTGTCATTAACTGCTAAACCTAATTAGAAAGCTTTACCCACTGCTATTTAGCACTCTAAATTTGTCGCTTACATAGTAAAAGCCTTCACAACCAAAAGTTAAAAGAATGTTTCACTGAGCAAGATCTAATAATGCTGTTTTCTCCTACCCCAAAATCCCTGCCTTACAGCTTGCCGCCTCTAATTCCAGGAGAGCAGTTATCAAGTGTCTACATATTTCTGGTGGCACATGCACCACTGTGGCCTTGTGTGCCTTAGACATGGCTGCAGTGTCAGTGCCAGTGAGTTACATGGTTATTCACTTACTCGCCAGACCTTCTCAGAGCATCTGTGACCTGCCGGGTCTGTGCAGTGCTGCAGATGACAGAGAGGATAAGATTGTCCCTGCCTGCTGTATGCTCACACTAGAACCAATGCCAGTTTACAGGCCTAGTCCTATCTTCCTATATACCCTATAGCACTGACTCATTGCAACATTATTACTGCAGTATTTTCTTTTAAAACTGTCTGTGTGTAGATATATATTGTACACACACACACACACACACACACACACACAAGTGAATTATAATAAAAGTGCATTACAGTCACTTACTGTGTGACCTTTGCTCATGACCTTGAGCCATCTGAGCCAGTGCAGCAACCTAGAAGATTCCTTCACACAGTAAGCATGGAAACAGCAAACCATCGCTCAGCTACTGAGCGGCGGACCATGCCTCCTGAGTGTGTCTGCAATGAAGATGGCTTATTCCTCTGTTGCCTCTCCTTATGCTATTATGTTATATTTTGATTGTTAGTTTTGATCCAATGCAATTATCTAAAAGTATGTAAGTGATAGTGCTGGGTTTGTGGGAAGCAAAGAAAGATTGTTATCTCTGGAGTTACAATGCAGGTTTTATAGACGCTGCAGGTACCTCCGGGAAATGACTGGGGATACACAGCATAAACATCTGTAGGCAGTGGCTTATAAACATGTCTGTAGCCTGAGATGGTGAGCCAACAACTGTGTGAAGCATAGCTAGAAGAACTGATAGTTGGCGGCACAGAGTGACTTTAGTCGAAACAAAGAAAATGGAAAACCAGGTACCAATGTTTGGTGCCAGAAATACATCTCTATAGAGACTCTGCTGTGTAATCTGCTCAGTTAACGTCTCTTTTTAGAAAATTTCCCGAGCCGGGCGTGGTGGCGCACGCTTGTAATCCCAGCATTTGGGAGGCTGAGACCGGAGGATCCAGGTTCGCGGCCAGCCTCAGCTACCTAGTGAGGTACTCCGCAACTTAGTGAGACCCTGTTTCAAAATAAAGAATAAAAAGTAGGGCTGGGGGTGTAGCTCGGAGGTAGAAAGCCCCTGAGTTCAATCCCCAGTACTGCAAAAAAAAAAAAAAAAAAAAAAAAAGAAAGAAAAGAAAAGAATTTCCCACACTGAATGCTGTTCCATATAATTGTGGTGGGTGCTTCCAAGAGCCTTTTGAACCTAGATCGTATTAAATCCCCCTTTGCTTCCCACCAGGGCAGTGGTAGGAATGGGTATGGTGTGTGTGTGTGTGTGTGTGTGTGTGTGTGTGTGTTCTACTGGGAATTGAACCCAGGGGCATTCTACCTCCAAGCTACACTCCCAGCCCTTTTTTTTTATTTTTTGTTTGAAACAGGGTCTCACTAGGTTGCTAAGAGTCTTGCTAAGTTGCTGAGGCTGGTCTGAACCTGCCATTCTCATGTCTCAGTCTCTCAAATTCTGGGATTCCAGGTAGGCTCCACCATGCCCTACAGGAATGACTTCTACACACCCTCCCTTTTCCTAGCTATCCTTCATACTTCAGAGGAGTCTGTTGACATGGAAAATACAAGTGCCAGCTGGGTGTGCTAGTGCATGCCTGTAATCCCAGTACTTGGGAGGTTGAGACAGGAGGATCCCAGGTTCTAAGCCAGTGCATGGTAATTTAGGGAGACCTTGTCTCAAAATAAAAAATAAAAAGGGCTAGGAGTATAGTTCAGAGCTGGAATGCCCCCAAATTAAATCAGGGAGAAAAGAAAAAGAAAGATCACAAAAGAAAAGAAAATTAACAATGCCAAATCAGCTGGGCATGGTGGTGCATGCTTGTAATCCCAGTACTTGGGAGTCTGAGACAGGAGGATCTCAGGTTTGAGGACAGCTTCAGCAAGTAGTGAGATTCTCATCAACTTAGTGAGACCCTGTTTCCAAATAAGAAATAAAATCAGTCTGGGGTGTAGCTCGAAGGTAGAATGCCTCAGAGTTCAAGCCCAAGACCACACACACACAAAAAAAAGGCAAATCAGTTTTCTATTGTAGAAAAAGCATAAAACTTGAGTATAAAACCAAAATCACTGACCAGAAAATGCCATGAGAGATCATTTAGCATCAGTAACAATAAAAGTATATGGCCAGGTACAGTGACACATACCTGTAATCCCAGTACTTGGGAAGCTGAGATAGGAAGATGGCAGGTTCAAGGACAGCCTCAGAAATTTAGGGAGACCCTTAGCAATTTAGTGACACCATTTGAAAACAAAAGATAAAAAGAGTTGGAGTGTAGCTGGAGTGTAGCTTGGAGGTAGAATGCCCCAGAATTCAATCCTCAGAACCAAAATATATACATATACATATACATATACATATACATATACATATACATATACATTACATATACATATACATATACGGAATGAAATGTCTGTTGCCACAGCCACTTTGTATATGGCAAAGCCAAAGCATTTGCCATATTCAAGGTTGCCTTGCACCACTAATCTTTTCTTGGCTATGGAAGTCTGAGGGCTGGGCACTAATTTACCCCAGTGTTAAGTATTTATTTTCTAAAGGTTCTTAAAAATAAGAGGCAAAAATAGAAAAGGCAGAATATATACAGACCTGACACTTTGCCACACCCCTGCTGTCTCGGAATTTAATTAGAAGTTGTTTTCGTGTGCATGTTTGGAATACTGAATGTATTGTTTTCATGTGAGGTGGCAGCAGTAGGAGAGAATTTCCATGCCTGTAACTCTCACCTATGCCAATTCTTTGTGGGTTCTTAACATTTGTTTTTGACACTCACCTACACACAATGACAACAGTGTTTGGTTTCCCATAAAGATTTGTTTGTAAGTATAGCATCTGAAACCATGAGACATCCTCTTGATTCTGTCATTCTGTATTCCCAGATTTTTCAAAAATTGTCTTTATCTTTTGTTCCTTGCTGAATGTAAAAGGAAGAAAGCAAATGAGTAAATAGATACACTAAGTAAAGAGTGAAGTTGCTTGGGATGGGCTTTATAACCCTATATTATTTGGGACAGCCATTCAAACAGCTCTGTGTAGGCTGGGGAGGAAGGAGACCAGCCCCTTAGGATTATGGGCCATGGCAATCAACCCACCCAAAGCCCAGTGCCAGGTATGGCCAGAAGCTAACCAAGCTGAGGCAGAGGTAGGGAAGTCTGGCTGAGGGGGATGCAGGGTCAGAAGGTAAGAACAAGTGTGAGCCAACAGGGATGCGTATATCCTGCGTCTGTTAGAAGATGGCTCTGTTCTGACCAGTGGCCCCGCTATGTGCCAATCATGAGCTGACAGGCAGAGATGGAAAGAGTCCCATTGACACCCAGATGACATCTTATCTTGAAGAAGATTATATGTGGGAAGTTAGGCTTAGTATTCTGTTACTGAGCACCTAGCATGCATTTAGCATATATTTATTGAGGGTCTGTGTGTACAAGGCTATGTGTATAAGTCCCTAGGCCAACTACTACAGTCAGATAATTAAAAAATATATCAATTTTTTTTTTTTTTTTTTTTTTTTGCGGTACTGGGGATTGAACTCAGGGGCATTCTACTGCCAAGCTATACCCCCAGCCCTATTTTTTATTCTTTATTTTGAAACAGGGTCTCACTAAGTTGCAGAGGGCCTTACTAGATAGCTGAGGCTGGCCACAAACCCGGATCCTCCAGTCTCAGCCTCCCAAATGCTGGGATTACAAGCGTGCGCCACCATGCCTGGCTCAATAATATCAATATTAATCAGTTGATATTTTCTTCTCCTTTTAGCCCGGGCTTGTGAAATTTGTTGTTTTAATTTGGACTGCGTGTTTTTGTTGAATAACAATGACTTCTAGTGAAGAGGGTCATCCCAGGAAGAAGGTTCTGTATATGAGGTTCTATGAGTCAGATAGAAAACGTAGGATACTTACAGGGATGTGTTCCAGAACATCTAGATAAAGGAAGGTGGGTGTTTTGAGTTACCATCTAAAATATTTAAAAACATTTACCAAGAACATCATTTGTACCAGAAAATAAAATATACGTAAGCCTTGAAAAGTGTTTAGGCAAAAAGAAGTAGGAAGGTTGAGTTTGGGGAGCTGGGCAAAGGGGCTATCCCAGAGTCAGCAGAGAGAGGCTGACAGCTAACTTGAAGAAGCCCATGAAAAAGGAAAGGAACCCTTTCATACCAGGAGACAGGGCCAGGGCCAGCCACTGTTTCTCACCAGTAATGTCACAAGTTACTCTAGTAGGCACTTGTTTTCAGGGCCAGGAAGTAGAGCTCATATGCCCCAGCCCCCATCCTGCCACCCTTGCCTGCTTTCTGGTTCCTAGACTTTCAACAAAGGGGGGGGGAAAAGGCATTAATTCTTAGTAATAAAGGCACTTAATATATGAATGCCTCCTGGGCTTATTTAGTACAAGTGAATATCAGCTACAATGCAATTTATAGTTATTAGTGATTTGGGGGTGGTAAGGGATTAAAGTGGCCAAAAGGTCATGGAGTGTTTGAAAGCAAATGTTACCACTAAGCCAGGCTAGAACGGAAGGTAAACTGCACACCTGATGGCTTAGCTGTTGGAACAGCTACCTATGGGAAGAAGGTATCTTTATCATGCATTATCACTGCAAAAGGTACAGATTATTTATAAAAATTGATGGTGGCCAGTTTTTCATCTTTTTTATACCAGCTGACATCATATGAAAGATCACCATTCCTAGGGACATGTTAATGTTACTTTCATTGTATATGTATCTATGAAAGAATTTTCTGACCTGCATATAAGAATAAACTCAGACACTATTTTAGGGCAGATGTGGTCAGAACCTGTGTCACCCCAGTCTGTGACTTTGCTTCCTTTTATACAGTGTCTTTCTAGAAGCAAAGATCCTGTTTTATTTATTTATTTATTTATTTATTTATTTATTTATTTATTTATTTATTTATTTTGTGGTACTAGGGATGGAACCTGGGGGCATTCTTCCTCCGAGCTACACCCCCAGCCCAATTTTTTATTCTTTTTTTTTTTTCCCAGTACTGGGGATTGAACTCAGGGGCATTCTACCTCCAAACTACATCTCTAGCCCTATTTTTTATTCTTTATTTTGAAACAGGGTCTCACTAAGTTGTGGAATGCCTCACTAGGTTGCTGAGGATGGCTGAGAACCCAGATCCTCCAGTCTCAGCCTCCCAAATGCTGGGATTACAAGCGTGCGCCACCATGCCTGGCTGATTTTTTATTCTTTATTTTGTTTTTTGTTTTTTGGGTTTTTTTGCGGTACTGGGGATTGAACTCAGGGGCATTCTACCTCCGAGCTACATCCCCAGCCCTATTTTTTTTTTTATTCTTTATTTTGAAACCAGGTCTCACTAAGTTGCAGAGTGCCTCACTAGGTAGCTGAGGCTGGCCTCGAACCCAGATCCTCCAGTCTTAGCCTCCCAAATGCTGGGATTACAAGCATGCACCACCATGCCCAACTTATTCTTTATTTTTAAACAGGGTCTCACTAAGTTGTAGAAGGGCCTCACTAAGCAGCTGAGGCTGGCCGCAAACCCGGATCCTCCAGTCTCAGCCTCCCAAATGCTGGGACTACAAGTGTGCACCACTATGCCCAGCAAGATCCTGTTTTATATACCTCTGTATCTCAGGTAATAACAGATGCACCATAAACATACATGGGAGGGTTTGAATTAAAAAAAAAAAATGAATAGCTCACCAAGTGTTGTGTGCATGTATGTCACTATCACTCTGAACTACATTATGATGTGAAACTACAATGCACCAATAACAGTATATGTATAAAAAAGTATCCTCAAAAATATAAAATAAAGTCAGATTAAGTTTCTGTAAAAGGAAAAATGAATGAGTGGATACATATAGTTGTATACTAATCAATCAAAAAATAGTTGGTAGCTATAATAAATAGGACTGCCATACTGATATCATTACGGACAATTCTAATGACAGAATATTCAAAGCATTTCTTCTTGTTAAAAGTGGAACACCCTCCAAAAGTCAAGACAACAGCTTCTACCCTAATGCCTCTCATTCATCCCTTAATACATGCATGCACTTGAGTCCAATGGCAAAAAAACAACCAGCAGTGACTTAAACCTTAAGGACATGTGTTATTCTTGTAGCGAATCAGAGCTAAGTGGCGCTAGGGCTGGCTCAGCACCTCAACAATGACATCAGAGGCAAGGCTCTGCCTTCACTCTGCCACCTTCTTGTTGTCACATGGTCACCAGGCAGAGACTACAGCTGTGAAGATCAGTCTTCACCCGTGATCCAAGGCAGGAAGAGTGGGCAGTAGGTGGGTGGGAGGGGAGAGTGTGCATTCAGGATAGTGAGAAGCTTTCCTCACCAGCCTCTCTTCTTTACCTGGGCCTCCTGCTAGGCTTCCTCTGACATCTCAAGTCACATGGCTTCCCCAGACCAGTCACTGGCAAAGGGAAATGGGATCTCTGTGCTTGATTCCTTCCAGCCATGATTCATCTGCCTTCTGTTTAAAAGGAGGAAAGAAGGAATGGGTGTTGGGTAAGCAAATAAAAATGCCTGTCCAGCCACTCCTAGTGTCCAGCTAGAAAATGGCAGCCAGCTGTGTAGTCCAGTCATACCTGCAAGAGCCAACTCTTCTCCCAAAATTATATTCTAACTATTTATATCATTTAACTTATTTTTTTTTAAGTCATGAACTCAAAAAGGAGCCTGAAATATATGGGCCTTGCCCAGAATTATAGGGCTTTGGTGAGTCATGTCCCTCCTTGAGCTGGCGTTGGATTGCTTTGCTCTGGAACATTTTTATGACTTGTAGTTTACAAGGTCCATATTTTTTCCATTTTAATTCACATGTAGGAGGATAATGATTCTTAGGATCACAACATACTTGCCTAAAAGGAAGTAGCGTGTGTCCACCATGAGGAACATGTCAAAGGCCTTAGCATGGACGTCAGGTTGTATCAAAAGATATAAGGGGAGCTGGGCATGGTGGCGCACGCTTGTAATCCCAGCATTCGAGAGGCTGAGACCGGAGGATCTGGGTTTGCGGCCAGCCTCAGCTATCTAGTGAGGCCCTCCACAACTTAGTGAGACTCAGTTTCAAAATAAAGAATAAAAAATAGGGTTGGGGATATAGCTCGGAGGTAGAATGCCCCTGAGTTCAATCCCCACTACCGCAAAAAAAAAAAAAAGATATAAGGGGTCATGACATTATCTGGTTTGGAGAACATTTTGATCCCCGTAAGTGAATCCAGGGTGTCTATTTCAGTGACATTCACAAGATGAGACAAAGTTAGATAAACTCCTCAGATGCCTTCCTTTTAATTAATTATCCCTGGTATTTTATGGTATGTGTTTCTCTGAAATAAATCAAGGTTGCTGATGCTTGTTTTGTCAAGAATTCATCAGTTTTGCAACATGCCTGGACTCCTAGTTGGGGTTGGTGTGGGACTGCCTCGTGAACATTGTAAGCAACACCATGTCCCAGCAGATGGCCTGGCAAGACACACCGGCAGCAAAGAACATGCCAGTTCCTTTATGCTCAACAATTTACATCCAGTTTTCTGCCTCTCTGATGACCATGAGAGGTGTTTTTGCAACCTCAAAAGCAAGATATTGGAGATAACTGAGGGGCCCTTTTCTTTGACCTTGTGCTGTCATTCTTAGTACTTATTGTGTGTGTGTGTGTGTGTGTGTGTGTGTGTGTGTGTGTGTGTTACTGATGGTTGAACCCAGGGGCATTCTACCTTTGAACTATACCCCCAGCCCTGTTTTATTTTTTATTTTGCAACAGGGTCTGGCTAAGTTGCTGAGGCTGGCCTTGAACTTGCAATCCTCCTGTTTCAGCCTCCCAAGTACTGAGATTAATATATTTATTCTTTAAAGGCTATTCTCGTAGAACAGACTAACTGGATTATGTAAACTATCTAAAGAAAATAACTAATGTTTGGTGTAAGTAGCAGACACACAGGAATTTGCTCTTTATACCTCTTCCAAAGTTCTTTTATTTATTTTTAAACAACATACCCAAATACACACACACACACACACACACACACACACACACACACACACACGTTTAGTTGTACCTGGTTTTGACTACAGCCCTACTTGATCACTGTCTTTGCCAGATTTCAAGTCACTGAATTGGTCACGGCCTAACAGTGCTGGATAGAGTGGCAATGGAAGTTCCAGAAATAACCTGAGCCCTACATTGAGTTTCATTGGAACCTGAACACCATTCCTCACTTTGTAGTATTCTGATATGTTATTCAAAAATAAATTAAAGATCACTAAACTGAACTGGAGAAGGAGGGAGGGCAAGGGAGTAGGGTGGGAATTGGGGAAGGGTTAAATGAGAAACGTGTGCATGTATGCCTCTACCAGCTTGTACCTAACAAAGATGTATGATTACAATGCACCAATAAAAAAATTTTTTAAAATAAAATGTTAAAAATAAATAAATAAATAAACGAAAGACTGGAAATGGTACATGCCTATAATCCTAGTCCTTGGGAGGCTGAGAGAGAAAGATCTCGGTTTCTAGGCCAGCCTCAGCAACTTAATGAAACCCTGTTTCAAAATTTAAAAAGTCTAGGAGTGTAGCTGGAGGTAGAATGACCATGGGTTCAATCCCCAGTACCCCCCCCAAATTAAAATAAAATAAGAAGTAAATAAGTGAAAGAACTTTGGAAATAAGGACAAGCTCTCACAGGGGTGAGGGAAAGCACCACTTATTCTGTTTGAATTGCAGGAATAATAATCTAGTTTTAAAATAAAGATAATTTGGAAAGATACAACATATCATAACAAAATTGAAGCGAGTCCAAAATATAAACAAGCAATTGTAGCTGGGCATGGTGGCGCACGCTTATAATCCCAGTACTTGGGAGGCTGAGACTGGAGGATCAGGATTCCTGGCCAGCCTCAGCTACTTAGTGAGGCCCTTTGTAACTTAGTGAGACCCTGTTTCAAAATAAAGAATAAAAAATCGGGCTGGGGGTGTAGCTTGGAGGTAGAATGCCCCTGGGTTCCATCTCCAGTACCACAAAAAAAAAAAAAAAAGCAATTGTTAGCATATGTGAGAATATAGAACATAAATCTATCACTGTCACAAATACGTGCATTTTTTGTTTTTGTTTTGTATATTTTTTGTTTGTATGTTTGTTTTGTATATGTTATATAAAATGGCATTTCACAAAGTAATGATATTTCTTTGAAACTGAAATGAGTAAATGTATATACCTACTGTGCTGTATCATCTAGGTGGTGAACCTTTTAAACCACTGGGAAAGTGTCAGACTCTGGTGAGATCCATTTTCCCCACTTCCAGGCAGTCTCCTGCCTTGTATAAATGCTTAGAGCATGTTCTGCACCAGGAGAATTCTGGAGCTAAAACCCAGCCCAATTAGTCTTTTCTTTTTAAAAGAATTTCTTAAAAGTTTACTTCATCTCCTTCCTGACAAGATGGATGTTAAGTCTGCGAAATTTTTGCCAGACACAAACAGTATGTAGCATGTCCTATGGCCTGGGGTAATGAGATAACTTAAGACTTGCAGAAAAAGAATTGTCTTTGTCACACAGTCCCTGGTGTTGGTCAAAGTGTACTAATAATGTGTTGATTCTTCATTTTTAGATAACAATCAACAGAGATAGCGGTGAAGATGTGAGCTCCCCCAAACACGGGAAGGAGGACCCTGACAACATGCCCCACATAGGAGGCAATACCTGGGCAGGTGGAACAGGTTGGTAGCTCAGGTCTCCTGGGCCCGGCTCCCCCAAGGTCTCCCAAGAAAGCTCCAGGGCCAGCTACGCCTCTCAGTCTTCCTTGTGACTCAGCTGGATGTACTCCTGGGCCAGGCGTGGTGGCGCATGCCTGTAATCCCAGTATCTGGGAGGCTGAGACAGGAGGAACACAGGTTCAAGGCATGTAGCTCTGAGGTAGAATGCCTCTGGTTTAAAAAAAAAAAAAAAAAAAAAAAGACATACAAAGAGACTGCCATTTTCAGTGCCATAGACTCTACCACCCTGTGACCTATGACCTTGCCCACCCTCTCAGAGTTGCTTCATCAGTGAAAAGGGGATGAGGGTAGCAGCCTCACAGATCGAGGTGAATGTGATTATGATTGTCAAGCTGAGCGCAATGGTTGGCCTGTGTTCATTGAAGAGTTAACCCCCTCTTTTAAATTGCACATGCTTGGGACTGTGCCAGAAATATACAGTAAATTCTTTCTGGAGCATCCAACTTGGACAATAAATAGCCGTGGTCTTCCACATCTCAGAAGTGTGTATGTTGAGGATGCAGGATTCTGAGATAAGAGGGTCGGTTGCTGTTTGCACGGGTGGCCAAAGTCCGCTCTTTCCTCTTGGCTGCCTGACGGCACCATTGTCCCTGTGACTGCTGGCTTCCTTTTCCTCCCGGCAGCTGGAGCAGGCCCATGTGCTGGGCCACAGGAACAGGGGCAGACAGACGGTTAGCACTGCCTGGGCTTATCTCCGTAGTGAGGGGCTGGCATTAGCCTTCCCCCTGGAGGCTCTGCACCTCTTGGCCTTGACAGCCTGGGCAGGAAATGGGTCTCTGCATGCCGAGACAATACCTTCTCAAATAGGCTGTGGACTTCTTGCCTACTCTGTTTTCTCATTAAGCTGCAGCTTGAAAGAAAGGCTATTTTTAGAAGTGTCCTTTGATCTGGAAGGTAGTGTCAGGCCAACAAGATATAATCCATAAGGAATGCATTGTGGCGTGAGCTGGCCAGATGTGGTGCCCCAGCAGGAGATGTCTCCGGAGTGAAAGTTCTTGCTTCTTATTCAACTTGAATCTACTAGCTCAGGTATCTGTCCAGACTGCCAGGCGGCCTGTGCTTCCCCTGGCCTTTTATTTTTCAGTTGGTCAGGGATCCTTGGCTTTTAACTTCTCTGTTTCTGTCATTTTTCTCCCTTAGAATCCTCTACATTGAACTTAGCTGTGGCCCAACTCATCATTTGATTCCTTCTTCATCACCAAAGCTCCTCCCTCATCCATTTTCCCCCTTATCTTACTGAACTGGTTTAGGATGTCCAAGCTTAGCTTTAATGCTATGCCTCATAGTCTCAGATCTTCCAGACAGCGTTGTCATTGAAACAGTACAAATTAAAAGCTCTGGGAAGTGGAGATCAGGAAGAACTCACTCCTCATGCCCTCTCTGCTCCGGGACGACTCTCTCAAGGGGTCATGTGACTCATTCTTCCATCCTCACACCAGACTTTAACAGCTGTGAATCCCATCCTCCTTTCGCCAAAAGGATGGCATCTGAGTGCCTAAGAAGCTCTGATCTCTAGTTCATGTTCTGCCCATGCCCGAGGAGATCCCCTGGAGGGAGAGTCAGGTCCCAAACAGCTCCCACCTGCAGCTCACTGTCAGCACCCCATTACTGCTCCTGTGCCACAGGCTGACTGTGAATGGAAGCCAGAATCACATACAGCCGAGGAATCTTCCACCAACCATTTCTAAATAACTGAGATGTGCTCCAATCAAAGGATTAATCTGCTATAATTAATAAACTGTTGTCATGGTATTTCCCCAAAGGAAATGACCCACCCCACCTGGACTGTCATAAGAGAAGCTGTTCATGCTGAGTTCTGCCTCTTAGTTTATTAGACCAGTTAAAGTTCCAAGGGAGAAAAAATGTAACATATTTAACCAAAGTCCAAAAGCTTTCACATTTTCTACTTTATGAATCTACAAAATACCTCTCTCTATGACTGGTAGTTACTTAAATAATAATTAATATAATTAATAATTATATTTATTATTAATAATAATTAATATAATTAATAATCAATATAATTATAATAATAAGAGCATACACTTATATAACTCTAATTTTATGCCAGATGATTTTCTAAGCATTTTAGCTTCATGACAGTCACATGAAGTAAATAATATTAGTATACCCATTTTATAGATGAGGAGACTAAGACATAGAGAAGAAGTTAAGTCCCCCAAAGATGTGGCTAGTAAGTTGGAGACAGGATTCACACTCAGGCAGTCTGGCTTATCTATACAATACTTACACTATATACAATGCAGACTGGACTGTATTATACTATACTGCCTCTTACACACATACACACACACACATATATGATCCCTTTTATCATGTAGTTTGTGAGAAAAGACAAAATAATTAAAGAGTAATGAATAGAATACAAAGTATTAATCCCTCTAAGGTAAATGCATTAGATGAGGTATCATAGAATTTCGACTGAACCTTGAAATGTAGGTAGAATTTGGATGGATGGAAAAATCATCTTAACCTTTGTTTTCAGAAAAAGATCATTTCAATCTTTAATTACTAGTTAAGTACAATTAATAGACTTCACAGGACTGTCTGAAAGCCATGATCTCTTGTTATGTGATCAGGTTCAGCCTTACCTCTGGATTTTCATTTTTTCTTTCCAGGAGGAAGAGACACTGCTGGTCTTGGGGGGAAAGGAGGCCCTTACAGGCTGGATGCAGGCCACCCAGTGTACCAGATCTCTGATGCCGAGAAGGATGCAGTTCCTGAGGAGGTCAAGAGAGCCGCAAGAGAGATGGGCCAGAGAGCATTTCAGCAGAGGTGAGTATTCCCTCAGCATCTAGAACAGTACTGTTGACTAACATGCAAATCCACACCGGCATGTGCACACACACATACACCACATATGCACGCACACACACTCTTAAGGGGTCAAGTCTCCTGGTGCAGAGGCTGTATCCTCCTGCAGTGCAGAGAAGGGCACTGTCAGTGGGCTAATATGAGGGCCCATACTCTGCCAGGATTTGGAGATGAGAAGAGCTAGAATACTCCAGGAAGGGGAAACTAAGTGAATAGAGGCACCAGGGCAGAAAAAGCAATGGTGATGGTGCGGAGAACCAGCTTGCCTGCCCAGGATAAAGGGTACTAGCCGGGGAGAGGCGGGCAGCGAGATGAGGCCTTGAAACCAGGCCGATGAGCCTGTGGCCTTCAGACATTCCACAGATGTTCAGGGTCATTTTAATTGGCCCATGTAAAAAATAAGAATCCTCAAGAAGCTTTCACTAGGCTTCCACACGTGTTCTTCCGCTAAAAGTGAAAAATACCAAAGAACCAACAGCGTCTCCTTTCAGATGGAGGGAGTTGGTGGTGGCTTGGGCAGGAGATTTACATTTTTATGTTCAATGAAAGGAATTGGGTGTAGTTAGAAAAAAAGGCGTGCTCAAGTGTATGTAAGTGATGAAATTCCTCCCACGTAGAACATCTGCTATTACATTCCATGCCGTGCTTTCACATCCTGTAAATAAACAGTGCAGAACAATAGAGCCTGCCACTCCCTCAGGAAAACCTCAGGACCCTGAGGGTGCAGCAGGTACAAAACCCACTGGGCATTAGAGGAACTCAGCCCTTCTGCTGGCTTCCATGGTGACCTTAGAGGGTTTCTTCATCCTCCTCTCTACCTGTATTTACTCTTCTAGAGATGGGAGATTTCTCTCCCTTCCTCTCAGGAAGGTTGTAAGGACAGATCACTATCTTAGGAACAAAAGTAATTGCTTTCTTTCAAAAAGAAACAGAAAGAAAATTATCCTATAATGGAAAATCTTGTTAGAATTAAAATATTGCTCTCCAGCCAGGCATGGTGGCACATGCCTGTAATTCCAGCACTTGGGGGGCTGAGACAGGAGGATCACAGGTTCAAAGACAGCCTCAGCAAGTAGTGAGAATCTCATCAACCTAGCAAGACCCTGTTTCAAAATAAAAATAAAATAGGACTGGGGGTATAATTTGGAGGTAGAATGCCACTGGGTTCAACCCCACACACACACACAAATATTATTCTCCATATCATATGAATAAAAAAGTATCTATTTAGGAAAAGACCCAAATAAATAGATATACATCATTAATGAATTCCTACTGTTGCCTGCTCAAGCTACACAGGTTATTATGGAGTCAGAATGTTTGCCTCAGGGACAAGCAGATAGAGTGTTCTAGACACACAGGTCACTTGCAAGGAGGCAGAGAGGCCTTGTAGCGGTGCTTGGACACAAGTACACAACCCCTTCTCTGATTGCCACTAGTGATAGGGAGGCTGGTTCTGTCAAGTGACATCTTTGATAACTGCATTTAATGGCTATAAGAGAGATGAGAGGAGATAGGAAAGGGGATAAGTGAGAAAACCATACACCTCTGAGAAGCAGCTCAGATGAGAAGAGAATACATAGGTGATTGAAAGACAGAGGAGAAGCTGGGCATGGTGGCAACCCAAGGCAGCCTGAAAATGCTCTGATTGTTCCTAATTTCCTGACTGCATGAGTATCTAATCCATTCTTTGACAAATGACCATTAAATGATCAAAATAAGCCAAGTGTGGTATAACACACCTATCCCAGTACTTGGGAGGCTGAGACAGGAGGATTTCAGGTTTGAGGTCAGCCTCAGCAATTTAGTGAGACCATGTTTCAAAAAAAAAAAAAAAAAAGATAAAATTGGGCTGGGGAGTAGCTCAGAGGTAGAATAACCCTGGGTTTAATCCTTCGTACCAAAAAAAAAAAGGACAGGAGATAGGCAAGGGTATGGAACACACAGAGATTCTGAGAAAGACAGGGGCACAGCAAAACACCAGGAATAATACTGCTTCCTACTTTTATGCAGAAATAGAATAGTCACCCCATTTGATGAGTATTCTATTTAGTACTCCTGGAAATCTTTCTTTAACTTATGACCTTTTCAAACACAAAGTGAAAGTGGAAAAAAACATATAATGAATCCCATGGCCCTGAACCCCCAACTTCAAGAAGAAAAAGCTGACTCCCAGTCTCCACTCTTGGATTCTTTGAAAACTAACAAAAGATATTCTATCATATCATGAATATTTCAGAATTTATTTCTATAAAGTGTTCCTTGATATGGGCTTCTCACATCATCAGTACAGCACTTAGCACTTATTTGTGTTTGGTTTTAAAACATATATTGGTTCTTATATACCAAGAATTCAAGAAAATACAAACAATAGTATTATCATGTCTTTACAAGGTAACAGTTCTTTACTTTCATCAAATAATTAGCTTAAAGTTACTTTTCTACTCTGAGCAGAATGATGTCAAGTCCTGCCATTTATGCTTTTATAGCACACTGTGCCTTTTCTCTATAGCCATCATCATTCTTTCTCGTCTTATTACTTGTGTGAGTAGTTGAATGTCTCTCCACTGACTGGATGTTCCTTGAGAATAGAACCTGGTAATGGCAAACATTCATATATATATAAATGTGTATTTGGGGAATAAATAATATGCACATGTTTGCAAGTAACATTACCCTTTAGTAATCATCCCTTGGTGTATCTCAGAGTTTGGTTCCAAGATCCCAACCCCCACCCAAGGATACAGAAATCTGCATATAGCTAAACCCCTTATATAAAGTGGCTTAGTATTTGCATATAACATACCCACATCCTCCCATGGGCTTTAAATCATCCCTGAATTACTTATAATACCTAATAAACTGTAAATGATATACAAATAACTGATATACTTTATTACGTAGGAAATAATGATGTGAGAAAATGTCTGCAAGTATTCAATAGCAGTGCAGATTTTTTTCCAAGTATTTTTGATCCAAGGTTGTTTAAATCGGCAGATGCGAAACCCACTGATATGGAGGGTCAACTGTAATGGTACCACCCTTTAGAACTTGATTAGGAGACTGGCTGAAACTAGGCAGTCCTAGCCATCAGCCAGAAAGTCTGCCCCGTTGCTGTGACGAACCTAATGCTGCTGGTGGGTTCCTCACTTCATCAGCATGGCATCTGATGAAATCAGGCAGTTGGCATCCCTTTGTGTCTGGTTTTAAGTCAGATCCTGGTTCCTATGTAGCAGGAATCACTCCTGAGGAAAATAGCAGAAAACCAGCATGAGATATGTATAAAATGTAACAGAAACATTACACCAACAAAGTGACTGGAGCAGTGAGGTGCTTCTACACACTCAGCAGAGCCTTTATGGCAGTCACCAGCCGTGGAAATGGTGTCCACACCATTTGCAAAACTAATCAGCCTCACACTGTGGATCTCAGCTTATGTGTGTTTTCCTCGTAATTGACTCAAGAATTATAGTATTTAACTCTAACCTATAAGAAAAAGTAAAATGAGAACCAAAATTCCCAGACTCTTATGTAACAATAAATATACCCTTTAAAAATATACTGTGCCAACAAAGCTCAGTTCGTCCACATAGATTACTTGGATGTGAAGCAGCTGTGCCCCGCAGTTTTGATCAGAGGTAAAGAAGCAGGATGATATATTGTCAGCTCGTTTTGTGGGCTGGAGAATACTAGCAGTGGGAAGCTTGTCTAATCCAGAGGCTAAAATTTCCTATTTTCTTTCTTTATTCCCTGCTCCGGTCTTCATCTTTCAGAATGTGTTATCTGCTTTGAGCAGCTTGTAGGTAATCTTTTGGAAAGCTAATACGATCTGGAATATGATTTCCAGATTTCCTCATAATTAAAACAGTATGTGATGTGTTTTTAGGCACAACTTGATCACATCAGAGGTGCCCTTATAAGTAGAGCTGATCTCATTACAAAGACTGTTCTGCTCCAGGTGATTTACCAACTGCCTGGCTCCTTCCTTAATATGTGTATGTATGTATGTATGTATGTATGTATGTATGTATGTATGAATGTATGTATGTATGTGTTCTCTTCTCCATTTCATCTCCCATCTAACCCCCACCCCCAGCAAGGACAAGCTATGTATACATTTTTTCCAATCAGTACTAATCCACTTTCTTTGGGAAAGAACATTTAGACTTCCTAGGTATGAAGTGGGTAGGTAGCATATCCTTCAGTGCTCACTGTGTCCAGCTTTTATCAGCCTTGATACTTGAGATACAACTTAGTCTAATGAAAATTTGTAGAGCAGTTTCAGAGCGTGCCAAAACTAAACAAAAGAGGTGTTGTTAGGAGGTCAGGTCCCACACACACATTCCATCTTGTTCTTCAGATCAAGGTTAATAAGGTATAGAGGGCCACCTTAGTATGTCACCTTGGGGATACAACCATTCAGTATTATAGTGGCTTTGTCTGTATTTGCTCTTTTGATAGTCAGCATTTCCAAAATATTATCCAATTGCATTTGTTGAGTGCCACTGTGTGTCAGGCATCGTGTTAAGTATTAGAGATTCAGAGAAAAAAAAATCCTATGTGATCTTTCTCCCAGAGGAGAAAGCAGGGAACTGCCAGTAGGCTGGTGGGCTACAGCAAAAGCAAGTGATGAAAAGGAACAGAGTGAGTGCTGTGAGGGTGAAGTTTCAAAGTCATAATAATATTAAAATGCAATTATCCACCGGGCTTGGTGGCACATGCCTATAATCCTAGACTTGGGAGGCTGAGATAGGAGGATCATAGGTTCAAGGACAGCCTCAGCAAGTAGTGAGACTCTCATCAACCTAGTGAAAATAAATTAAAATTAAAATTAAAAAAAATAAGACTGGAGGTTTAGCTTGGAGATAGAATGCCCCTGGGTTCAATCTCCCGTACCACCAAAAAAATATAAAAATGCAATTATCCTATTTAAAGTATACCACCAGCAATCTTAGAAAGCTATCATATAGGGATACATAGCAATACATTAACTTACTTTCTTTGGGTCTGAATGGTTATCCTGAAAACCAAAAACCAAATAAATATATGACCTCAGTCTTAAGAAGCAACCCCTGAGAACCCTCCTAGGAATCCACCATAGAACTAATCAGCCGCTGATATCACAACATGTCTTTGGGATATACTAATGCCCACTATGAGATGATCCATACTGGCTCATGAGAGCCAGTTGTGCATATTTCCTTTAATTCAATGTTCAGTGACCTCACTGTTGGTAGCTTGAAATTGATCATGGTGGAAATATTTACACAATAGAAATCAGCAAATACACACTAGAAATGAAGACTTTTTTGAGGGGGGAGGGTACTGACTGGCATTTTGTTGATCATTTACCAGGACACCACAGGACATTCCTCTCCTTTTCAACCTGAGACATTGTTGGAGACCTTACTTCTTGCCATTTCTCCCAAAATCAATCTGAGTTGCCAAGGCATCTCCTACAGTTCTAGCAGTGTGTGCATGAAAGCAAAAACCCACATGACATGATGTAAGCTCTTGTCTTCTTTCATCTCTCTGGCTTCAGGCTCAAGGAGATCCAAATGAGTGAATATGATGCTGCAACCTATGAAAGGTTTTCAGGTGCTGTTCAACGACAGGTGCACTCCCTCCGAATCATCCTGGATAATTTACAGGTAATCTCCCATATATAGACTAAGAAAATAATTTGCAGCCATCCCAAAACTGTTGGAGAAAGTGACCCATACCCTAATCAGCCAACCCTCCAAAATTAATCAGTGCCAAAGTATCTGCATAAAACTGTGGTCTCACCCTGTGGCTCTCCTAGTTCAGTTCTCCAAGGAAAACCACTTGACCTCCTCTTTCCTCCTGTCCCTCCTGTCCAGGAAGCAGTAATTTTATCAGTAACTCTAGCAGACACCCATCTTCCTCATTCCCCTCATGTAAGATCTAGGAGCATCTCACCTCTAATGGAAATTCACAAGTAGAACTGTCTCCCTACAAATCATCTTACTGTCATTGAAAAAACAGAGGAGCATTCTGGATTATCCAGGGTGACATTCTCTGTGCCCTCAGCTCCTGCTGCCCTTCCCCTGCCCCTGCACTGCACTGCCTGGCTTTTTCCAGTTTCACAAAACTGGTGGTGAGTCAAAACCAAATGATACAACTATTGCTCCTAAAAATACTAATTAAGATGCTTTGAGATTTCCTAAGCAGAGGCAGTTGTTTCTGGTCAGTTTGCAAAAATAATTAAGGAAGGACTGAGTCTTCCCTAAAATCACACACATACTTAGGTTGTCTTGTGTAAAGAGAGCAAAGCCTCATTTCAAGCAGGAAGGGGAAAGATTAGGAGCCAAGCCATGATATTCTCCATTCTGCTAGAAAATCTTGTTTCCTTTCTATGAAGTATTTGAAGTTGGGTAGCTTTGGCTTTACCCTTTCCCTCTTTGGTTCTTGTTTGTAATTGTCCCTTTGAGGAAAATTTTATTATTTGTTATGATACACTGAGGGTTTGAAGTTCTATGATGCAGTTTTATTGTTGCTGGTTTGTGTGTGTGTGTGTGTGTGTGTGTGTGTGTGTGTGTGTATGTGTGTGGGGACGGGGGGTTACTGGAAATTGAACCCAAAGGCTCTCTTGAGTTCTATACCCTCAGCCTAATTTTATTTTTCATTTTGAAACAAGGTCTCATTAAATTGTTGAGGATCCTCTTGTCTCAGCCTCCCAAGTACTGGGATTACTGGCCTGTGCCACCACACCCACCTTTATGATGCAATTTTAGTCTTTACCCCAAAACTCATAAAGAGCCTCATTTTTTTTTCTTTTTTGCGGTACTGGGGATTGAGCTCAGGGGCATTCTACCTCCGAGCCTATACCCTAGCCCTATTTTTTATTCTTTATTTTGAAACAGGGTCTCACTAAGTTGCAGAGTGCCTCACAAGGTAGCTGAGGCTGGCCATGAACCCAGATCCTCCAGTCTCAGCCTTCCAGATGCTGAGATTACAAGCGTGCACAACCATGCCCAGCTAAACAGCCTCATTTTTAAAAAAGATCTAAACTATGTCAGGAGGTTAAGAAATATTTGATCATTTCCAAGAGGAAAGATCTTTATAATGATTAATCAAATACCTAATTTCAAAGTATGTGGGATGTTAGAATTAAGCCATTTGCCTTTAAAAATCCATATGCAATTTTTTAGAATAAAACAACATAAGGTTTTATATAAACTATGTGAAAAAAAAAAAAAACCCACACATGACACATACCATCGAATGGTTGAATTTTCTTCCATAGCCACCTACTTAAATGTTCATTGCCCTGAGCATTAAGGGTAACTCAATGAGTTAGGTGGGCTCTGAGCTTCAGGGCAATACAGTAGTTGACTAAGGGCTAAAATGAGGGTTCAGAGGAGGTGAGGGCAATGGGGAATGGTTCTTGTGTTAAGATTGAAGGAGGGTACTTTAATCATTTGTTTGTTTCTTAAGTACCTCACAGGTACCAGGCATTATAGACTAAAAAACAAAAACAAAACAGCCCCTGCCTTCAAAAGAAGGAACTGAAAGAAAACAATTTCCTAAAATTCTGTAGAGAAGTTTGTGCACAATGCTATGGAATGAAAGAGGAAAGTCTCTGTGGAGAATGTAATGGATGAGTTCACTCTTGAGAGGTGCTGAGGAATTTCCCAGGTGGTTATAGGGTCAGGCATTCCACAGAGAGGAAGCAGCATGTATATGTGCACAGAGATACGGGGACACAGTGAGTTCAGAGAAGAGCAAGTGTCTATTTGATCAAGAAGAGCAGGGATGGGTAGAGACAATGGTGAGAAAGGGGACTGGCAGAGGCTTAGGCTGGGTAGCCCCGGACACCATGAAAACATGCAAACAACTTTGGGCTTCATCCTGCAGATAAATAGCCACCATTAGAGGATTCACAGTACTAGAAAGAAATACAGAATACATTTTTAATTAAAAGAATCAGATTCCTCCTCTGGTATGAGTTGGAAAACCTTGATTGGTTTTCTTAGGTGCCATGATAGTGTTACTTTTGCACATACCATTGCATGTAATAACCACATCAACTCTTTAAAATAAATGGTATTATGTTTATAAGATTAGCCAAAAGGAGAAAAGTCAGATCCACTACTATGATTTCTCACGGTAGCATACAGACAAAAAACTTGGGTTAGCATCAAGAAAGTGCTCTTCTAAAAAAAAAGAACGGGTTCTTCTGCCAAGCACCATAACCATGACATGAGACCCACAGCAGAAACAGTCCAGTTTTGCTTTCAGCTTTTAAAAGGAAATAAAAGAAAACTAGGAAAGGAAGGCTCAGGGAAAAGCAACCAATATTAACTGGCTAGAAAACAAGAAATTGGCACGTATAAAAAATGCTTAAGGCCGGGCATGGTGGCCCACACTTGTAATCCCAGTACTTGGGAGACTGAGACAGGAGGATTGCAGGTTTGAAGACAGCCTCAGCAAGTAGTGAGACTCTTGTCAACCTAGCAAGACCCTGTTTCCAAATAAGAAATAAAAAGAAAAATTGGGCTGGGGGTAGAGCTCAAAGGTAGAATGCCTCTGGGTTAAATCCCTAGTACCACGAACACACACACAAACACACACACACACACACACACACACACACACACACACACACATACACACACAATGCTTAAGGGGTTGGGGCTAGTAAATTTCTTCAAGTAGAAAAACTGATTATTTCGGGAAAATTTTAATTCCCTTCTTCTCTAGAAATCCAAAACAGAGAAAATAGACTAAGATAATAGCAAAAATTGTAAGATACAGTATTTGTGAGTAGTACCAGCATTGTAACAATAACAAGCATTTATTAAGCATTTACCATGCTTAAGCAACTGAAAGAAATGCTTAATATTAAGCATTTATTAGGCATTCTGCTGGGTGTCTTACATTGTCGTCATCATCATTGTCATCATTGTCCTTATCATCATCTCATCATCATCATCAATGTCATTTAGTGGCTCATAGTGCCAGCTGGGAGCCAGACAGGCTGGGTTGTGTACATGGAGTGACAGATAATAAGGTAGTGATGGAGATTAACTCAGATGATAGCCATAGGACATTTAAAACAGGGCCTGGCACATAGAGTTCTCTCCAGAGAATTTTTCTTATCATTACTTGCATTAATACTCACCAGCCTGAACTACAAGCCAGACACCCAGTCAAGTACTTCACATTCATAGTGTTATTCAATATCTATAATCATGCATAGCCTTGCATAATTATTTTCTACATTTGATAGATGGGAAACTGAGATAGTTACTCAATTCTCATAATCCTATAAAATATAGGTATTTTGACCCCACTTGAAAGATAAGGAAATTTAAGATTAGAAAGATGGCTTATATGGCCAGTGAAACTGATGTCTGAGCCTAAAGTTCAGGTCCTATTATCTGTTCCCTGTTATCTTCTTCCAACTCTGTAATTCCATAAAAAGTATGACCCTCATATGTACTTATAAAACATTTTGCATCATTACCCAAATGTCAACATGGCATTTTCAAATGCTTCCCTTTTGGGATCTTTATTTTAATCCATAGGGGGATTATTCTCAGGTGGACCTTCTAGTCCTTAGTTTGTGAAGAGAAAGCTTAAAAACACTGCTAACTGACTAAGAAAAGACAGGGCTGTGTGTGGAATACAAAACTTCAGATTGTTGCCAAAGCAAGAAGGCTTTGATTTGTCCTTTTCTTGCCATCTTCTTCCAGTCCGGTGTGGCTCCAGTTGACTAAAATCTTCCAGCTGTTTTGAGGTTGCTGCGTAATCCCAGTAACTGTGGGTGTTTCCTTGGTGAGCAGCACAAAGTCTGGCCAGGAACTAGTAACTCATCATTTGAGATGACTCTCCCAAGCCCAGCTTCAGCCCCATGCAGGGATCCAGGTGGCTGGGCTGAGATCTGAGGAATGGGAAATGCTGTAGTCACCCACGCAACATCTTCAACACGCACCTATATCACAGTACATGAGAGTCTTCTCACTTGAGATGTCTACCCAGAGTGGCCTTCCTTCTCCTCCTGACTGGATTCTATATATAACACCATAGATCCCTGGCTATTGTTCCTTTTTCTTTTGTAAACTCATAATAAGAATTTTCTCACTAAAATAGTAGAGTCTGAAAAGCCAGGCGTGGTGGCGCACACTTGTAATCCCAGGACTTGGGAGGCTGAGACAAGAGGATCGCGGTTTGCGACCAACCTCAGTTACTTAGTGAGGCCCTCCAAAACTTAGTGAGACCCTGTTTCAAAATAAAGAACAAAAAATAGGACTGGGGGTGTAGTTCAGAGATAGAATGCCCTTGGGTTCAATCCTAAGTACTGAAAAAAAAAAAAATAGTGGAGTCTATAAGTACTTCAGTTATATACTTGATTCAGAATTTCACTCTCTGATTGCAGCTTCCCCTAACAAAATGTCCATTCCCACAAAAATCCACTGATGTGAATCTAATCTTCTCTCTAATGTTTTTCTAATCGACAATCAGTAATTTCGTTCCCAGTCTAAACTTAAATTAGCCTTTCTCCAGTGGCCTTGGCCAGCACAATATATATTCATGAACCAATAATTAGGCTCCTTTTTTTCCCTCTAGTGTTTCAAAATGAGCTTTTGTTCAGATCAGTATTGACATTGGCCATGTGACATGCCCTGTGCTTACAATAAGGGCACAAAGGTTGATTAGATATTGTCCCCGTACCAAGAATGTTCCAGCCTTGAAGAGCAGGGAAGACAGACAGCCAACCCAATTGTTTCAGCCTGATTTAAGTGCCTATATGGAGGTGTGCATAGAACTGGGCAGAAGCCCAGAGGGAAGGGAGTCAGGGAGAGATGCTGAGGGAAAGGATACATGAGCTGAGTCTTGAAGGACATGGGAATATTAACCAGACAGAGAAGGGTGGCTACAGTACCCCAGCAGAGGACATAGCAGAGACAAAGGCGTGAAGCTGTGTGGTCTCAGGTAAGCTGAGAGCCAGCCACAGGCAGGAGTCCAACCTGTGAGAAATGCAAACAAGGACAGGAGGCTGAAGGTGGGTAGGTGCCAGGTCAGGAACTTAAACTTCACTCTGAACATATGTAAACCGGAAAGCATTTCCTCCTTTTTATTTGTTCTATAATGACTTTTCATTCAGTAGACATTTATTATATATCTATTTTGCCTAGGAATTCTTGTCTTCAATGACTAACCTTCTAGGAAAGAAGAGAGATGTGTAGTTATAATAGAAGACATAATGTGGTAAATGCCACAGAAAGTAGACAAAGTGCTGTGGGTATGTAGACAAATGTGTGAGTCACTTCTGAGCTGGACAGTTGAGAGAAAACCCACATGGAAGGTGTCAAGTGAGCTGGAGCAGGAAGGATGTGGCTGGCTTCCCCTGGTAACTCTCTCCTAAGGATGAGGGTGGACTGACAGCATTGCCAGTGCTTCTCATACCTCCTTGGGGAGGAGCTGGACTCTTTTCCCACCCAATATGGATAATACTTTTATAAAAACAAAAGAAGCCAGGAGTGGTGGTGCAAGCCTGTAATCCCAGTACTTGAAAGGTTGAGACAGGAGGATCACAGGGTCAAAAATAACCTCAGCAACTTAACAAAGCTCTCAGCAACTTAACAAGACACTGTTTCAAAACAAAATGCAAAAAGGCCTAGGGGTATAGCATGGAGGTAGAATGCCCCTGGGTTCAATCCAAAGAAAGAGAGAGAAGGAGGGAGGGAGAGAGGGAAGGAACAAAGGAAGGAAGGGAGGAATTACTGAAAAAGTTATAAAAATTACATATGAAATACCAGCCCCAATTTTTTAATATTAGATTCAACAAACAAAATGTCTCTGTCAAATTGCTGCACAAGTTTCTAAATGCTTGCTTTCAATCAATGTCTGTTCCTTATTGCATCATGGGGCAGCCACAGGTGTTTGCAGACGGAGAGCAGTCTGTGAAGCAGTAGTCTAGACAGAAGAAACCTCTGAGTAGAGGACAAAAGACCTGAGAGCCAGGCTGCTTGACAAACAGCAAAATGTCCATAGGACTAGCGGTCAGGACTTGTGGCTAGTTGGAGGCAGTAAATAGTGCTAGGGAAAACTAGAAAGAATGTGAATCCCAAAGGACCTTGAGCACAACACTGAAGAGGACAATTGCCATCTGTAACCTGTGAGGAGCCCTGAAGATGCTTGAGAAGGGAGAGGTTGCTTCTGTCTTCTCCAGGAAGTGGCATGGCTATGGAGGGAAAATTTTCAGGGATGAGAAAGGGGGAAACCAGAAATCAAATCACAAAATTATTTCAGCTATTCAGGTGAGAAGTGATAGGAACCTGAAACAGAGTAATGGATGTGAACATGGAAAAGGTGAGACAAATTCAAGAAGCAGTTTTGAAAAAGAGAATTGAGAAAGTGAACAGTTCAAATAAGATTACGTCCATACAATGTCTCACTACTAATCTCACTAACATGTACGGGGAAGGGGAAGGGGGGAGACAGACAGGTATATGGAGAGAAATACACCAGGCGATGTGTGCATGTATGTTCGTATCACTTTGAATCTCATTATGATGCATAATTACATTGTACCGATAAAAGTATAACAGTAAAGAAGGAAAAAAAATAGCAGTTTCAAGGTAGGACACAAAGTCAGTGACTGACTCAATATGGGGGGAGGGGGAGGCTTCAAGCCCTAAAGGACCGAAATAGGGAACACAGGAAGAGGAAAGACTTGTGAGGAAAGCAAATGTTTGCTTTGGAGATCATTGTGTTTTCTCACTACTGCGGCACCTATGTGAAAATGTCAAGGTGGTATTTGAAGTTTTTAAGATGTGAGCCTGGAGCCGGGCGTGGTGGCACATGCTTGTAATCCCAGCATTTGGGAGGATGAGACAGGAGGATCCGGGTTCATAGCCAGCCTCAGCCTTAATGAGGCCCTCTGCAACTTAGTGAGACCCTGTTTCAAAATAAATAATAAAAAATAGGGCTGAGGGTATAGCTCAGAGGTAGAGTGACCCTGGGTTCCATCCCCAGTCCCCCCCACCCCCACCCTCCAAAAAAAGATGTGAGCCTGGAGTTTAGGAGCAAGGTTATGGCCAGAGAGCTACATGTCTATACAGATATCTGTGTCTGTATTTTTAGGGGTATTGTATAGGGTACAACCCAAGCCAAGAGAGATGTGTTGATTAAAGCTGGAGTATAGAGCCAATCGAGTCAAGGAATGCCTGCACTTCAGGGAAGGCAACATAGCGCCAGTTCCTCTTTTCTAGCACACCAGTGGCTCATTTCTCAGCACATGGCTTTAGTGGCTGTGAGAAGACAACTTCAACCCAAGGCAGCCTGAAAATTTTCTGGCTGGTCCTAATTTCCTGGCTACATGAGTATCTAATCCAGTCTTTGACAAATGACCATAAAATGATCAAAATAAGCCGGGTGTGGTACAACACACCTATCCCAGTACTTGGGAGGCTGAGACAGAAGGATTGCAGGTTTGAGGACAGCCTCCACAACTTAGTAGACTCTGTTTCAACATAAAACATATAAAGGACCAGGGGTGTAACTTGGAGGTAGAATACTCCTGGGTTCAGTCCCTAGTACCAAATAATAATAATAATAACAATAACAATAACAATAATAATAATAATAATAATAAGCTATAAATGATGAAAACCCATGTGTGTGACAGTAGGAATTAGGGAAAGATGCAAGTAACATGCTAGAAGATTTGAAGAATTTTTGCCAAATACAGCGCAATGGGACTCCTACTAAAGACAGCTCAAAAACCATTCAGAGAAATAACATTATTAGCATGTAAGTGCATGAGTCCTAAGAAAATCTCCTTCACATCTCTTGATTGGAGAGGCAGGGAAAAGAAGAGAGCCCTGGAGCCAGGGAGAAACACATCACTTGACTCCCGTTTTGTTTGCACCAAGAAGCAGCATTTGAAAGAAGCAGCACTGCAGAGGAGGGAAGGTAGAGAGGTATGAGTGTCATGCAGTGGCTACTAGAAGCAGAGAGCTAGAAGGGGAATAACCCCAGGAAAGGGGCCAGACCAGCCCCAACTTGTACTTGGCTTGAAAATTAGATCAAACATAAGCCAAATACTGAAAGCTGGCCCCATTGTAGTGGCTTTTCCAAACAAAATAAGAAATGAGGCAGAGATGAAATTCTCAAGCTAGAATGGTCCACAGTTCCAACTCCTTCCCTGTGGAGCCCTTGAGCTAGTAGTATAGACTTCGTTCAACTACTGATTTCCCTTTAAATCCTCTAGGAGAATTCTCATAGTAACTAGTAGAAGGTGAATTCGAGCAAGGAGAACCCATCCAATTTGTTCCTGAACAGTGAAATAGCTTGAGGTCTATGAAAAGATTCTGCAGTGAGGTGTGGTAACAAGCACTTGAGATAATAGGAGAAGATGCTGCTGGGCTAGAGCATTTTCTTCAGAAAACATAAAATTTTTAGAAAACATCTACTGCATGTTCTCCTAATTCAAAGAAACTTGTAGTATGTGAAATAGACATATATAAAGGAAATCTGGATAAAAATCAAGCAAAAATGATAAATAGTTGAGACTAGAGAAGTGTTAAATCATAGAAGCTAATGTTAAGAGAATCACAGTTCTCAAGTGTCCTCAAACACTTATTCCCCTTATCAAGTATTGACTGATGATTTTCTACATCCTATACTTTATAGAATGTTTATACTTTCTACCAAAATTGCCTTTCTAATCTCTTCTAGAGGAATAATAGAAAAATTGTCTTGATTGTAGAGTTTAGAGGTAAAGGAAGTCTTGCTTAGCCAGCACCCAAGTAAGTGAAAACTTCAGATTAATCAGAATGCTTTCAGTGCTGAAATCACAAGACAGCATCATAAACCACACAATAATTGATTTTGGTCAAGTTTATTCATTCTAATGTCCTCTGTGCTACAGGTGTGTGTGTGTGTGTGTGTGTGTGTGTGTGTGTGTGTGAGTGTGTGTGTGTGCACACTTTCTGGTTAACCAAGATTTCCCAGAAAATGAATTAACCACAATACATCATTCTCTGAGCATTTCATTAATCTTTCTGTGAAAGTAATAAAACCATATTTCTTTTTTGAAAGTCTATAACTTGGACATTTTAGTAGTACAACCTAGCTGTATATATAATACGTTCTCATTTATATGGATTTATTGTATAATATAAAACAGATGGGCATATTTACAAAAATATTTGCTTCATGCTCTAGAACTATATAATAAAAAAAAGCTTGGCCCCTTGTTATAAGTAAAAGCATATATTTAATGCAGTAGGAACTTACTATTTCAAGAATTATTTCAATGAGTCCCATAAAATAAGGGAGCCTAAAAAAAGAAAGCATTTGCATATACAGTTGAAAATAATAAATATTTCTATTCAGCCCTCAATAACTTGTGTGTGTGTGTGTGTGTGTGTGTATGTGTGTGTGTGTGTGTGCATGTAGTACTGAGAATTGAACCCAGAGAGATGTTCTACCTCTGAGCTATACCTCCCGCCCTTTTTAAATTTTTTGTTTTTAAACAGGGTCTCACTAGGTTGCTGAGAGTTTCATTAAGTTGCTGAGGCTGGTCTCAAACCTGCCATTCTCCTGTCTCAGGCTCCCAAGCACTGGGATTACAGTAATCGCAATAACTTTTTAAAGAATTCCTCTTCCAGCCCATGGCCTCCAAGAGCATCCATTCTGGTAGGTTTCTTCCTCTTTTGAGTTTCCAAGTATTGGTAGAAAAGCTAGAGGATAGAAAAATGAATTCTCATTTCATATTTATCCTCAAGTGATATACCTGAGCACTTATAATCAGCACTACTGTTAAAAAATGTCTTTGTCTACCCAGTTACCGTGGCACATACCTGTAATCCTAGTACTTGGGAAGCTGAGACAGTAGTATTACAGGTTCAAGGCCAGTCTCAGCAACTTAGTGAGGCCTTCCACAACCTAGTGAGACCCTATTTCAAGATAAAAGATAAAATAGGGCTGGGGGTGTAGCTCAAAGGCAGAATGCCTCTGGGTTCAATCCCCAGTATCACACACACACAAAAAAAATTGTCTTTGTGCTCAGTAGTTGGGGATCAAAGGCTGATAGATACTTTCACTTCTCAAAAACAAAAACTATTGATTCATGCTCCCTAAAAGTATCAATGAAAAGCTTGACTAAAAGTATTTTATTTATCACAACTAAAGGGAGTATACTGTCCACCCATCAGAATGGCTAAAAATAAATAAATATATTAATATCAACTGTCGGTGAGGAAATAAGCAATGAAACTCTCATACACTGCTCATAGAAATGTAAATTGGAAAAACCACTCTGGAAAACTGATTAGCCATATCTACTGAAGCTGATCATACCCATACTCTGTGACCCAGAACTTCCACCCAACAGAAGTGCATACATATCCACTCCAAAATACATGCCGAGGAATATTCACAGCAGTATTATTCATAACAGCCCCAAACTGAAAACAACAAAACTGTAGATGGGAGAAATTGTGCAAGTTATCTGGAATGCTGTGAGAGCTCAAAAGAGAATAAAGTACTGCCACATCCAACATGGCTACCTTGCACAGGGATAATGTTGAGGCAAAGAAGCTAGAGACAAAAGAAAATATATTACTTGATTCCATTTTTTATGAAGTTCAAAACAGGCAAACTTAATTGATGGTAATGGATATTAGAATAGGGGTTCCCTTTGGTAGAGAGAGTATAAAATCCAAAATAAGGCACTGGTAGGCTTCGGAGGTGTGGGTGGTTAAGATGGTGTGTTTGCCTTCTAACAGTTTGTTGAGATCTACACTTAAGATTTACTTCAAGATGGGCATAGTGGCACACACCTGTAATCCCAGTAGTTGGGAGGCTGAGACAGGAGGATCGCAGGTTCAAAGCCAGCCTCGGCAACTTGACCCTGTAGACTGGAAGTATAGCTTGTAGATAGAATGCCCCTCAGTTCAATCCCCAGAACCATACACACACACACAAAAAGATTTAGGTACTTCATTGTTATATTATACTTGATAATATATATCATTATATTATACTTGAATTTGAAAAATTGAGCAAAGAAAAAGCAGATTTATTGTAAAAATTATATCCCTATCTTTCACTCACACTGCAAATTCGACCACATCCTTTTTTTTTTTTTTTGGTATATGAAATGGAAACAGTCTTCATTCTAGAGAGTGCTTCAGGGTGATAATCATTATGGGAAAGAAAGCAACAACAGTAGAAGGAAATTAAGACCTAAAATTCCTTGATTCTTACATGATGGTGAATTCAGAAACAGCAAATATAATATTCTAAGAGGAATATAAGTATCTAAAATTCTATAAGCTCCTTACCAAGGGCAATAATAGGAATGCCTGTCCTAAACAGGAACCCCTTTTATCATTTTTTACAAAGCATTAATTATTAGCGTGACTACCAAAAGAAAAATTCCACAGTGCTGCTGGACTCATTGTGTAACAAATCTCCACCAGGTCATGGCTCTGTTGCTTTTCATCTCTCTGTCACTTACCCGCAAGGTCCCAGGTCCACGCCACCTGAAGTTCCCTGTTGTAATAAGACAACAACTTCTGGACTCTAATGCTGATCAAGAGTTGGTATCAGTAAGTCAGGATTTTACAGACCTCCCACAAGGAGTTAACATTTATTCACTTTGTGGTCTTAAAGAGCTGCCTTATAAAAAATTAGCCTTGAAAGCCAACAAGAGCTCATCAGTAAGATTTCTTTCTTACAAGCATACTAAAGAAAACTGAATAAACATACTCTCCTGGTAAATGACATACATCCTAGAACAATTTAATCAAATATAGGAATATCTAAAAAAGCAAGCCATAATTACTCCAGATTATTTTATTACAGTGAGATAATTATAAATAGATTCAATAATTCATTGTTTTTAGCACTGAATAATATTCCACTGTCTAGATATACCACAGTTTATTTATCCATTCACCTACTGAAAGACATCTTCTAAGTTTGGGCAAATATGAATAAAACTGCTATAAACATCATGCCCCTGGGCATAATGTGTAGATATAAGTTTTAAACTTGTTTGTATAAATAGTAAGGTATGTGATTGCTGGATTGCATGGCAAGAGTATGTTTTATTTTGTAAGAAACTGCCAAACTGTCTTCCCACGTGATCACACTATCCTTGCATTCCCACAAACAATGAGAGCTCTCCAGCATCTAATGTTGTCAGAGTTTTTAATTCTGGCCGTTCTAATAGATGTGGAGTGGTATCTTATAGTTGTTTTAATTAACAATTCCCTAATAACATATGACGTTGAACACCTTTTATATGTATATATGCCGTCAATATGTCTTCTTTAATGAGATTCCTACTCAAGCCCATTTTTTAATCTTTTTTTTTTTTTTTACTATTGGGTTTTGAGTTTTTTGTATGTTTGGGATAATGGTCCTTTATCAAAATTACCATATTCAAATGCAGACATATTAATGTAAATATGAAATAAAGAGAGGGAACACCTAAGCTACCAGCAGAAAGATTTTATCTTTGGTGGGCAATCAATTCCTAGAACCAATGTACCAGATATGCAACTCCTTGGAAGTATATTCTTTCCAGAGGTGTGTTCTTGACTAGAACCCTATGATCTCACAGGGAAATGAGCATATTGGAGCAAAGCTGCTACCATGTAAAACTTGATAAAATACACAGCTGCAGCTGATAGAATGAGGGGATAAACGTAGGTTTCTGGAATCCCTTTCTACTCATTCAAGAACCAGACAACCTTGATCACACAATGTCCCTACTCCTGTACAGTGTTAGGGACTCAACTCCTATCTCCTCTTTCTTGTCATTCCTGGTATCTGGTATGGATGATTCATCAGACTTCCAGGATAATTTATGCTGAAAAATGCTATTGTATTTGAGCATTTGGATATTTTTCAATTCTGACATTCTGTGACTCTCAGAGGTACCAGCCTGCAGAGCACTGGCTTCTAATGCTTCTCATAGATGAGGACAGACTCCCACAGAATAGTCAATGGGGAAAGAGGAAAGAAAGTAAAAGAGAACATGGCAGCAGTGGCTAGCTGTCATCAAAGTGTCGTGGAGGTTGAATTCTTGAGCTAGGCTTAAGAGCAATATGGGATTAGTATTGGAATACAATTATATGACATGTTAGGTAACAGATGTGCCATTGCTGTTTTTGAAACTGCACTGACAAGGCAGTGACCCTGAAGCTGCTACATGGTTTTATTAACCAGTGATGTTTTTACCATTGCAGTGGCTACACAGTAAGCAATGTTTGTGACTTTTAATGTAGATCATAATTGTAATAAAAACAAATTTAAACCCCATCATCTAATCATAGAGGAACAATAAAGTACTAAATTCTAACTATAATGCCACTTTCCCCCATATTTTGGTGTCTCTGGAAGCAGAATATATCTTTTAATTGTATTTATATGCATAAAAATATTTTAGCTATTCTTCCCACTTTTTAATATAAATACAGTCATGGGCTGTAATAAACATATGCCTTTAGTGGAATATTATAGCTCTCTATCATTTAACTACTCTCTAAGAGCACCTGATATAGTTGTAAGTTATTGTGGAAAAGTACTATGTAAAAGTACCTTTAGGAAGTAATTCTGAGCTGGACATGGTGGTGCATACCTGTAATCCCAGTACTTGGGAGACTAAGACAGGAGGATTGCAGGTTCGATGACAGCCTCAGCAAATAGTAAGACTCTCATCAACCTAGCAAGATCCTGTTTCAAAATAAAAATAAAATAAGGCTGGGGGTGTAGCTCAGAGTTCAATCCCAGTACCAAAAAGAAAGAGAGAGAGAGAGAGAAAGAAAGAAATTCTGAAGATTTCTGAGAGTACACGATGAGAGAAGCATGTGGGGTACAAATGTTCACATGCTATTGCTTTCAGCTGTTTCCATCAGCACACTAAGTCACGGAGAACTAGAGTAGCAAATTCCTTTCCAAAAGGAAGGGTTCTGAAGATCACGTTTTCTCTGGGCTTGCAGACAATGTTAACAAGTTCAAGCTGATTATTTTGGTACCTAATAAATTTTCTAGGAGCACCAGGACAGAAAATCCATAAAAAATGCATCCTCACTACATTCCCAGAGACTGAACTTTTCTCTAGGGGTTCATTTGCATACTGTCTTCCTGTTCATATGTCCTTCTAGTGAGTTCATTTTATTGTTCCATATGTTAAAACAATTAAAACTGACAGAATCTGAACAAAGGGCATTTCTTTGTCAGCAGAGCAGAAATCCGTCAGTTTCTGCAACCGTGCTCATGCAAAACCATCACTTATTGAAGAGCTCCCTGGTGTGTTTCCTGTTATTCATGCACAAAGTGTGTCAAAGACCCTGCAGAACTAATTAAAATAGAAACTCGTGTGTACGTGTTTGTGTGCCATTGTAGGCTAAAGGTAAAGAACGACAGTGGCTAAGACACCAAGCTACTGGGGAACTAGATGATGCCAAGATCATCGATGGGCTGACTGGAGAAAAGGCCATCTACAAACGCCGAGGTGAACTGGAGCCACAGGTGAGTGTGACGAACTAGTCACGTCAGAGCTGCATGGCTCGGCCTTCTTTATAGAAACCTGCATCAAAACACTCTAGACCCTGAATATGGCAACAAAGGCAAGCACCGTGTTTAAAAAAGAAGAAACTGTGCACTATGGCACACACCTGTGTTACTAGTACTTGGGAGGCTGAGACAGACCAGAATTTGGCAACTTAGAGAGACCTTGTTTCCAAAATAAAATAGAGCTGGGGATGTAGCTCGGTGATAGAATGTCACTGGGCTCAATCCCTAGTACCAGAAAAAAAAAAAAAGATGAAGATGAAAACCATAAGTATTATACAAATTGAGGTCTCAGTGAGAAACATAAGGCACACATAAGGGTAATTTAAGGAGAAGTCATACAAAGACTGTTTACAAAGGCAGAGATAGAGTTTAAGAAACCCAAAAAACTCAGTGTGGTGAATCAGGACTGCCAACAGCAGGGTCCTAGCTGTGCCCTGAAGTCTAATAGGACAGAGTGGAAGAGCAGTCACCCGGACCTGGAGAAGGTAGTTCATGGAGCTGTGGCCTTTGGTAGAGGAAGAGCCGACTCCCGAGTCATATAGAGAAAAAGCTAAGGGAACAAAACCCCCAATCCCTGCCTCTGATCTGCCAGGGTCTCTCATCAGCAGAAACCTCTGGAAGCCAGTAGCCCAAAGAGCTGCCGATGTGGCCCACAGCTCCACTCCCAGGACACAGAGCAGGTGCCCCAGAGAGGAAACTGAGAGCACCCTGTTGTCTGTTACTCCTACAGAATTCCTCGCATAAAAGATAATACAGCAATCTCAGCAGTTTTCTACTGTTCTATAACTTTAACAATCTGGGTCCATCATGTGACTTAAGAAAATTTTAGGATATAAATAATTCTTTAATTCTAATTATAGTAAGTAAAATTATAGTCTGTATTTTTTTTTTTTTTTTTATGGCACTGGGGATTGAACCCAGGGGCATTCTACCTCTGAGCCACACCCCAGCCTGATTCTATTTTTTTTTTATTTTGATACAGGATCTCATTAAGTTGTAGAGGGCCTCACTAAGTTGCTGAGGCTAGACATGAACCTGCAATCCTCCTATCTCAGCCTCTCAAGTACTGGGATTACAGGCGTGCACCACCAAGACCAGCTAGACTGCCATAATTTAAAAGTATTTACCACGTAATGGCAGCAGAGTGAAATATGGAGTCTCCTGGAGAGCTCTGTGATTTCCTGTCACCATGAATAGCCAGAACTTCTGCGTGCCCACTGAGAGTGTGGGTACAGGGAGAATTACTCTGTTTAAATGTTTACTCAGAGAGGATCTGGCGGTAATCCGGGGAGTTCTTTCTATGTCATTGGTATGAGTCAACGACTGCCTTTTTTACTGACTCATTTGTGGTCAACAGATGTGTGTGGATACATCTGAAATTGTGAGTTGTCATGGAAGCATGTGCGGCTCTGTTGTTAATTTGGGCAGACTCAACAAGTTTTTCAAATATATACTGAATTTTCTTCAAACCATTATCCTCTAATACCCACAGTATTTTCTTGAAATTACTGGCTCTACTCATTTATTTTCATGCATGTCAACAAGTGTTTAGTAACAGAAGAACCTGGGATTTTTCTTCTTCCTTTTTTTTTTTTTTTTTTTTGTTGTTGTTGTTAGCAAAACTGACAAATTCCTTAAAACTTCTTCGCATTGGCAGGTAGGAGTCCAGAATCAAACTGAATCCCCTAAGTTTCCCATTTAATTCATAATTGTTGCTAGACAGCAGTCTGATGCCACTTTCATGCTTTTAACTGCTAGAGAGAGAGAGAGAGAACACGTGCAGTGGTTCAATAACTGCAAGGAAAAGAATACTGAATGCTTACTAAAGACAAAAGACATTTTAAAAATACTTTCCTTAAGTTCTTTGCCAGACCCCTGCATATAACCTTGTTTTAGAAACCTAGCATTTCTTGCAGCCTAAGTGGAAAATGATTTTTAAGTGACTGCATAACAGGTACAAGTCAAATTGATGTGGGCCTCCCTCCAAAATAACACCAACTCTTGCTCGAATTACCAACTCTGAGGCATGGAGTGAAAATGACATGTTGGAGGTTATATCTTTCCAGATTATGATTTTTAAAACATATTATTTTTAAGGTATCAGTCTCCATAAAGCAACTTTACAAGACTACACTGGGCCTTGAAAGTACTATATTCCAAAGGAAAACCTTTTCCATATGGTCCTGACTGCCAACACAAGTCTGAAATAACATTTACTGAAATGCGATCCGTAGACACCTTTCCACCTGCCAGGACCGCCTTGTGCGCAGCTGAGCTTATGGCTAACCTGCCCGCTCATGGCTGGCACACTACAGCCTGTGTGAAATGCCCAGGACAGCAGTCTCCGATGGCTCACGAGCTCTTTCTGCCATTCCCTCCACAGCTGGGTAGCCCACAACAAAAACCCAAGCGTCTGCGCCTGGTGGTAGACGTGTCTGGCAGTATGTATCGCTTCAACGGGGTGGATGGCCGGCTGGAGCGCTCAATGGAGGCCGTGTGCATGGTCATGGAAGCCTTTGAGAACTATGAGGAGAAGTTCAAGGTAATGGCATGAACTGAGGATGATGAGAGGCCTCACTGACCACATCTGCTCAGGAGGGAGCCCTGAGTTAGAGCATGGTAGTGGACAGCAGATGCAGACTTTATCCTCCCACCAGCTTATTATCAGTGCAGATAAGGCAAGCCTTTTGTTTCATCTGCTTTGATAGTACCAGAAGTTAAAGGACTGGTCAGGCATAGTGGCACATGCCTGTAACCCCAGTACTTGGGAGGATGACGGAGGAGAATTGCAGGTTCAAGGCAAGTCTCAGAAACTTAGCAAGGCCCTCAGGAACTTAGTGGTACCCTATTTCAAATTTAAAAAATAAAATAGGGCTGGGTGTGCAGCTTGGAGGTAGAACACCCCTCGGTTTAATTCTCAGCACCACACAAAAAAATAAAGGACTGATTACTTCTGGTGACTACTGAAGAGAACACTATACCTTACAAGTCACGTTGGTAATCATAATGTTAAGAAAAAAGAACAGACACTTAGAAGCACCAAAGTCCATTGCTAGACTTATCAGAGCCTCCTCTTCCATCCTGACACCCTCTAGCCACCCAGTGCCAGTCAGATAGCCTTCCAAGGTTGGAGCACACCTTCAAAGTGTGCTGTTCTCAGCATCCCTTTCCCTCCCCATGTGGGCAAAAATTGCACAGTAAGAGATGTTGTTGCAGCTCACAATGAAGATGACCACACTCTGGGGGACAAGCAGAGGCCCATTTAAACTATTTCCATTTTGCTAAATCTGCTATGCACCTTCCATTTCAGAGGTCTAAAGATGAAGAAAGGATTTACCCTAATGTTGTTACTCCCCGACATGAGCCACTAATCTCTTCATCAGCCACAGAGAGCACCTGCACCTCTGGCCCTTACCAGATAAAATAACCTTGAACTCAATCATATGCCATGTAATTATGATCAAAAGTTCAGTTTCAGCCGGGCATAGTGGCGCACACTTGTAACCCCAGTACTTGGGAGCCTGAGACAGGAAGATCCCAAGTTCAAGACCAGCCTCAGCTACTTAGTGAGGCCCTCCACAACTTAGTGAGACCCTGTTTCAAAATAATGAATAAAAAATAGGGCTGGTGGTGTAGCTCAGAGGTAGAATGCCCCTGGGTTCAATCCCTAGTACTAAAAAAAAAATAAAATAAAAAAGTAGTATAAAGGACACACAGTCTACCCATAAATATTCTAGATTTTATTCTGAATCAAACATGTCCCTCAGGAATAGGCAATCTTAGATCAATTGTTTGTCTTGACACCCCACCTGCACTTCGGGATTGCTGCCCTGAGTCATAGCTGCATACAACAAGAAGCAGATTGATGAAACCCCTACCTTCATTTACTTCAGGCTCATTATTAAGGATATTGCCTAGTGAACCTCCCAGGGTCTCACATATGAAGCTCTACAGGAGAAATTCCTTTTAGGATTGAGTTGTAGGGAAAGGGCAACCCAGCAGTGAATCTTGTGGGCTGCCAGGCTTTGCATAAGTCCAAGACACAAATACAAACAAGACGTGGACTTTTACCAGAAGAGTAGCTCTTTTTTCCTTGAAGAGTGAGAATGTATTTCCCTTGTGACTAGTAAAAACTATGGAACTGTTCAAGACTCTCTGTTTATCCTAGTTGCCAGCTAGCTCAGAGCCAAAGACGAACTATGACAACTTTATTAGGGCTTACAACCTGAAGACTAGTAATGAGCTTTTTCCTTCCCTTGATCCTCCCTCACCTCAGATATAAGATTGTCTCGATTTTTAGTTTTTACTTTTGCATGTTTTGTGGGTCAAGAAAAAATATAAAAATATTTACTTAAAAATAGTTTAGTCGGGTATGGTAGTACACGTTTGTAATCCCAGTACTTGGGAGGCTGAGACAGGAGGATCGAAGGTTCAAGAACAGCCTCAGCAAGTAGTGATACTCTCATCAACCTAGCGAGACCCTGTTTCCAAATAAGAAATAAAATTGGACTGGGGGTGTAGCTCGAAGGTAGAATGCCTCTGGGTTCAATCCCTAGTACCACAAAAGATAATAATAATAATAATAATAATAATAATAATAATAATAATTTAGATCCATTCTAGTATGTGGTGGAATATAATTTCCTAAATCTTTTGGACCATCGATGACCAATGGATGGCCTAAAATTCCTCTTGCTACCCAATCTCTGCTAGGGCTGCCCAGGCCTCCTCCATAAAGGATAGGAAGTAAATGAGATAGAACTACCTACATTCTGTGAGAGCTTTTTATGTTTATAATTAAATGTTTGGAGATAAAAGGAATGAGTGCACATAGTACAAAATGTAAACAGTACAACAGAAGGAAGAGTCAAGAGTAAGTCTCTGTCCACCCAGCTCCCAGCTCCCCTCTGTAGTGACCACTGTAAGTAGACTTTTTGGAATCTTCTCCAGGATATCTGATGCATATACATCAAGTGGCGGCGTATCATGCACTTTGTTCTATTCCTTATGTCATGTGATCATACTCACCTTATTTAACCTCTCTGCACTTTCACTTTCCCATTTGTAAAAGATATATAAGAACTAGGAATAACTATAGCTTCTCAGCCTTTTGGCTAAATACTAGGAATAAGAAAGGATATAATTTACTCCAAAAATAAAGACTTATGCATGAGCTGATGATGGTTTGAAGAGCTCCTAGTGAAAAGTTTATATTCCACAGCACAGGGTAGCATCAAATGTGGAATTCAGCAGTGTGATCTGAGACTCTCCAACCCAGTTCCAGATGGTTCTTAATGTTATCTTCCTACAGTTATCCCTCAGCAGCTGTACAGGTGACTAGTCTGTATTTACTTTGAAACCTTCGGAAGCCACTGGCCTGGTGTGGTGATCTGGACTCTTCCCATCTCTCTTGCCATCTGCTGTGTTTTCTTTGGCATGGGTTCAGCTGCTGAACCATGGGGCATTACTGTCCAAGTGCAGAATCCTCATTTGGAATTGGCCTCCACTTTTTACTCCACATTAGCATGACCCATGCCAAACCACAGGGACCCTCAAGCAAGAATTACTGAGAAGGAAAGGTAATTCTACAGAGAAGACATACTCCTAAGCCATTTGGAGTTCTTGAAGTTTCTCATAATTGCTCTACCAACCAAATTTGGTAATTCCCAGGAATAGCATTCATAGTTGGTGTCTTAAGACAGGAGCAACATCATTTGCTTATAATCTGGACAATTTTTAATATTCCTATAGCACTGAAACATTGCAGTGGACAGTGAAATAATAATGGTTATATGAACTATTTTATTTTAGTCAGATTGTTTTATTCCCTTTACCTTCATCCCAATTTGTCCCTCATGATTTCTCCAAGCCCCTGGGAATGTTTTCACTGTAATCTTAAAGTAGACCTCCTTTTCAAAAGCTCTTAATGTCTTAATTATTTTCATCAAAGTAACACTAAAAGTTGGGTGACTATTTCTCCATCAAGCATTCAAATAGTAGCACCAAAAACAGGCTTATTCAGTTATTCAGAAATTGAACTTTTTTTAAAAAAAAGGATCTCAAATTCATTATTTCTATGAAGGCATATAAACCATATTCTAAAGCACTGATTTTCTAACCATATAACAAGGAACCCTTGCAAGGGGTTAGAGGAGTGGGTAGATCTCTTATCTCACCCCTCTCCATCCCCAATTCAACTAAAAGAATTCTACTTATATTGATAGTGTATTTTGTTTCATAAAGTAGACTTTTGTGCAGAATTTGATTTATAGAATATGTTCTATTCTAAGAACGTTTAAAGGAAAGAAGAGTTAGAAAACCACTGTTCTGTTGGGCATAGTGGCACACACTTGTAATCCCAGTACTTGGGAAGCTCAAAGAGGAAGATCACAGGTTCTCAGTCAGCCTCAGCAACTTAGTGAGGCTGTCAGCAACTTAGTGAAACCCTGTTACAAAATTAAAAAAAAAACAAGATAGGGCTGGGGGTGTAGTTCAGAGGTAGAATGCCTCTGGGTCCAATCGTCCAATCCCCAGTGCCAAAAACAGACAGGACAGAGGGAGGGAGAAAGGGAGGGAGTGACTTCTCATACAACCTTGGGAGCAGAGATAACCTTGGAAATCATCTTCATCAACCTCTTTCACAGATGAAAAAATTAAGATTCAAAGAAGTGCTTTGCCCAAGGTTACACAGAGTGTGAAAAGCAAGAGCTTCTGACCCTACTTCAGGGCACTTTCTTTCTTTTCTTTTCTTTTTTTTTTTTTTTTTTTTTTTTTTT
>PVLC010006894.1:0-66437 GCA_004027655.1 Graphiurus murinus
GGGAAGGGAAGGGAAGGGAAGGGAAGGGAAGAGAAGAGAAGAGGAGTGAGAATAAGGGAGAGAGGAATTACTGTTCATCCTGTGCAGTATAGTACTATTATGGCTATGTATTAAATAATTTTAACCAATAAAAATAATTCTTAATTAATAGACCAACTCCTGAAATAACTGCAGGTGAAATGATAAAAGGCCTAGGATTTTTATCTAAAGTGTTCCAAGAAAAGCAGAAAGAGGTGGTGATAGATAAAATAAAAAAAGTCAAAAATTGATAATTTAACAGATTTGACTGATGAGCAACCAAAGAATCATTTTACTGAAATTACTAAATATGCTTATGGTTTGAATATTTTTAAATTAGACCATAAATTAGTGATTTCTAGGTATGGCAAGAAAATATTAGAAGTAAATATTTTATATCACTAATTGTAAAGTGCTTCTACACTGAGTCTACTATTGCCTCTTTTACTTTTTATTTTGTATTTGGTGCATTTTAATTTTGCATCATATTGGGATATAGAGTGTTAGACAGATGCATGTACTCTTTTACTTTTTATGATATATTCTCACACCAATAAAATTACTATCCCATCTTACTCTAGGTCACAGAGACTATGAAATGTGCCTGAAGAACAGAGCTATTAAGAAATGGCGGTGAGGTTCATATTTTACCATTCTTATGCCAGATCCAATAGTTAAATAATTATTCTCCATACAGACAGCTCTTGTATTTTAAAAAGATTCAGAAATTTAGTTGTGGATTCTGGCATAGGAAATACAGTCGTGGACATTTATTAATGTCTCTGTATCACATACAAACTTATTCCTCTTATAAAGGAATATTGTTTGATCCTTGAATATGAATATCCTCTGAAGAGTAAGAATTAGTATGTTTCTTGTATTGCTTTTGAGATATTTATACATTCATTTACTAAATAAGATTTTGGAATATTATTGGTCAAATGGAAATACTTCCTGATGTAATACTTCCTGAATGTTAATTTCAGTTATGACTGACTTCATAAAATAGTCCTTCCAAATTAGCAATGCTTCTTAAATTTTATAGGAACCACTTGAAATTTTGGAGTGATCTCATCCTCCTCTCAATTTAAAAGAACTATTTGAATCCAATGTCCAATGGAGTATTGCTAAGACCAGGCAGAAACTTGAAGGAATTCACCCTTGGATGAAGGAAGTTGCATAGGCTAACCCACATTTATCAGCTTTTCCTCTAAGTGAGGGTTGTCTTTAGTCTGTGTACCCAAAGAGTCAGAAGTCAAATATAAAACTTCAGTCTTATGTGTCTTAAACAAATACAAAACTTCAGTCTTATGTGTCTTAAAATATATTTTTTTCAGTCTATGGTATTATTATACCTTTCGTAATGATACCTTTGGAAAAACAAAAGTTTTGCAGTATTGAACTTATAGTATTTTTTATTTTATAGTCATTGCCTACATAGAAAAAAATCTAGATAATTTCCTAGATTCTGAAGATATTTTAATTTGTTTTGTTGTAGATGCATTGCTGTTTATTCTTTCAAGCTTAGATCTATGACCCATTACAAATTAATTTTATGTGCAATGTGCAATAGTGATTCAGATTCATTTTCTCCATATGGCTATCTAGTTTGAACAAGTTGAATTGTTCATTAGTACTCTTACTGAAAATTGATTTAATATATAAGTATGGGACTGGTTGTAGAATCTTCAATATTCTATTGACCAATTTGTCTACCTCATGGAATATCATACCAACCATTGAAAGTCATTCATCTATAGACTAAGTTTATTCTTTGATCAGGCTAGATATTAAAAATGTATTTGGAGATCAGTTTTCTCTGGCCTTTCTTGGATTTCTTCAAGTGAATTCTGTTTTGGCATTATGACATTGACTTTCATTTAGTAACAACTATCTGAAGCTCACTATTATATTTATTATGGAAATGTTAAGTGCATTGCAGTTCTTGCCTTTACAGAAGAAACATCTCACAAATTTCAATGCTAGGAATAGTAATATGCCTCTCTATAAACCATATACATTCATCTTATGGAGCTACTGAACCTGACACCTAGGAAATCGTGAGAGCTCATTTTATGTGTCAATTTAACTAGATTACAGGATGGCCATATGTCTGGTTATTACTTCTGGACGTGTCTTTGAGTGGGTTTCTGGAAGAGATTAGCATTTGAGTTGGCAGACTAAGTGTGTTATACCCCTGAATAGAGTAAGCACCATTTAGTCTACTTAGGGCCTGAAAGGAACTAAATGGTGGAAGAAGGAAGATTTCATTGCTCTGACTCTATCCTTCTCCTGCTGTTGGTGCTCCAGGTTCTCAGGCTTCAGACTCAGACTGGAATATATATCATAAGCTCTCCAGTTTTCAGGCTTCCAAATTATGCTACTGGCTTTCCTAGGTCTCCATCTTGAAGATCAAAGACTGTGAGATTTTTCAGTCTCTATAATCATATGAGTGAGTTAATAGATAGACAGATGGATAGATGGGTGGATAGATGGCAGATAAATAGATAATGATGATAGATAGATAGATGATAGATAGATAGATAGATAGATAGATAGATAGATAGATAGATGATTGATTGTGTCTCTGGAAAGCCCTGCTAATGCAGGAGACTACTTTATTGACCAACTCTGGGAAATCCATAGAAAACCATATTTCATAGTCATATCCCTTACTTGTAGACTGTCCCTCCTTTAGGTCATATCATACTTTTCAAGTCTATTGTCAGTTCCCCATATGTAAACATTATATGTATAAACATCAGATGTTTATACAGGTTGAGTCTCCCTTATCCAAAATGCTTGGGACCAGAAGTGTTTCTGATTGAAGATTTTCAGGTTTTGCAATATTTACATATACATAATAAAATATTTTGGACAAGAGACTCAGTTCTAAACACAAAATTTACACTTGTTTCATAAACATTTTATATGCATAGCTAAAGCAACATACAATATTTTTTTTATAATTTTGTGCATCATGGTGTGGAATTTCCTTGTGTGGCATCATGTCAATGCCTTTTTTGGAGTGGCTCAGAATTTAAATAAAGCACTGTATTCAATGTGTTTTGGGAAATATATTTTACTACTTAGAATAACATCACTTGTCTTGATTTATCAAATATCTAAATGGAACTGCCTATCTTTCCCCTTGCTAGCCTATGAAGTGACTGGGAAGTAGAACCAGAGTTTAATAGGTTCTATTATATGTGTCAATTCAGTTTACTCTTGTCTCATCTCCATAACTGGGCTATGGTCCCTCCATGTCTCCAATTTACAATGCACAAATAAATATCATCTTAAAAGAAAAATGAGGTGTGGTTCTAATCTCTGCTCTGCTAACTCTGAGCAGAATCACTGAAGATAAAAGATGAAACTTCAGAGGAATTTAACTTATGCTTTTTCTAATGAGAGGAAGAAGTACAAGATGAGCTCTATGACCATTACATACACCCAGAAGTACCAAGGAGTTTATATTGTCTCTGCTTTCCAACATTTGCCTGGCAGAAGTGGTGAAATGACAAACTACAGGAAATAACATCATTCTCTGTCTCTAGTCTCCCGGCCTACAGAACTACCAAAATTCAGGAATAAAACATTTGTCCTTTATTCTAAAAAATATCAGCTATAGGCTGCTAGATAACTTGTGAGTCTGGAGATGAAAATGCCTGATTCTGAAATAGTGGCAATCACCATGCATCACCACCCTTCCCTGCCAGTTATTTCACACTCTGCAAATGAGTCCCTTAGCTTTTGTGAACCAACAATCACTCCTTTAAGGTACCAGTCAGGTAAGAAGAGATCTATAAAGTGAAATAAAATGCATTCAACAGTGACAGTTTCTCTAAGTCTATGAGGAAGGAACTAGGAAACCATGTAGAATGAATACAGTAAGTCCATCGAATTATAGTCTCTCTAAGCTAAGGGGGGAAAATGAAAGAAGTTAAGGCACAAATACATCAAAGGAATGCAAAGGAGCAAAAATAACATTTGAATCACTATAATCCAATAATTTTTAATGTATTGTTTTTCTCATAATTTGAGTAAGCAAAATAATACTATGTGAATGAATACTAGTAAGAGCTTCAAAGCACTATTCAATAACAGAGTAAAGGTTGAGTTAATGGCCAAGGTATTCACTGAAAATTGTTCCACAAGAAAACTCTAAAGTTTGAGAAATAAAGTACCACATTGCCATAGGTACTCTTTGAGCACAACCCGTACTTTCTGCTATTGCACATCTCACCCTCACCAGTGGATAGTCATCTCCTGGCTGACATCTCAGGGGAGCTGGTTTGACAGAGATAAGTTACATTGTAATGTGTTTGTCATAGATGGAGAACACCTTCAGCACAGTGAAGTTCAACTGAAGGAGAAAATAAAAGGGAAGAAAATACTGGAATCAAAGCTATTTATGTCAAAATATGAGAACCCACCAAATCCAAAATATTGAAGGAGAAAAGAAAGTGATTCATTTATTCTTTATTAGTGAGACTGTTGAGAATAGATTTGTTTTAATGAATGTATTAGAATTCCTCCAGTTATATTTGAGCATTTAACTTGTTTTGCAATTCATTCCTGGTTGTTCATAAATGCAGGAGAGAAAAATGAAAATTAAAGCCTAATATCTTACTTCTAAAAAAACTGACTTCATAGGACCAAAAATATTATCAAAGGGAAGAAACTTAGAATAGAACTAATATTTAGATGATGTAGAGTTATTGATAACAAAATATGCTAAAAAGTGACATCTATTTAATAATTAACTATTTGAAAACTTAGGAGTTGAGTGCAAAATAAAACTAAAATATGATCAAATAAATTATTAAAATGTAATGCAGTACATATGCCATCTCACAAAGTTTGGAGAAAAGCCAGATATCTTTCTTTTTTTTTTTTTTTTTTCGGTACTGGAGTTTGAACCCAGGGGCATTCTATCTCCGAGCTATACCCCCAGCCTTATTTTTTTTTATTCTTTATTTTGAAACCGGGTCTCGCTAAGTTGCGGAGTGCCTCCCTTACTAGGTAGCTGAGGCTGGCCGAGAACCCTGATCCTCCGGTCTCAGCCTCCCGAATGCTGGGATTACAAGCATGCACCACCACGCCCGGCCCAGATATCTTTCCATCATAAAGAACTCACATACCTAATACTCCTACAATTGATATATTTATCAATGTTCTTCAGCTCCTGGGCTAGGTGACTGTTTTGCTGTTGAGGTGTGTGCCAACTTCTCTTTGTAGGCCATCTGTATCATAAAGATTGAAGACTTGGAGGCAATGAAAGCACTGGGGGTTTAGTCTGTATTCCTAGGTGTTAAGATTTGGATATGACATGTTCCCCAAAAGGATCATATGTTGAAACTTGTCTCCAATATGATAGTATTCAGAGGTGAAATAATTGAATCAGTTTTCCAATCCCATCAGTAGATAAATCCAATGAAAGATATATAATTTTAATGGATTAGTGAGTGGTAACTTAGGCAGGTGGGGCATGGCTGGAGGAATTGGTTCACTGGGAGTTTTGCCTTAGGGATTCTATCTGTTCCTGGTTACCTGCCTCTCTCTCTCTCTCTCTCTCTCTCTCTCTCTTTCCAGGGGCCATTGAATTGACCTCAACTTTCCTCCACCATGCAGTGCTACCATGATGTCTGCCTTGGAGTAGACCAACTATGGATTGTACCTATGAAACCATGAGCCATAATTAACCTTCCCTTCTCAATGTTGGTAGTATCATATATTTTGATCTCAGTGATGGAAAAGAGGACTAGAACACTAGGTACAACTCACCAAATGCTCTAGTTTGTCCTTGTTCCCCCCTTACTTTGCAATTATCTTTCCTTCTTAACTTCCAAATATTGATCAATAGCTGCACATAAACTATTTGGCCTGAGTTACATTAGATTAAATACTTATAATAGACTTCTGGAAAGATGGCGTCGGTGTGAAACACCTCTCCTCAGATGCTGTGAGCTTGATTCAAATCTGCCATAAGAGCAGCTTCTTGTCAGAAGAAAAAAAGCAACAAAAAAGTAAAGAAAGCTATGAAAACTGAAGTACAGCTGAACAGAACCCAGAAAGCTGACCAGGGAGAGCAAAGGAGCCCGTCTGCGTGACAGTGGTACCATGCTGTGGAGCGGCAGCTGCCACTGAGACAGCTGCATGAAGTCTACTAACACTGAGATATGAACGATCTTCTGCATTCCCAGCGACTAGACATGGAGTAAGCAACTCCAGAACTCCACATCCTAACCAGGTAGCATATCCCCGCACCTTCGACACTGACCAGAATGCATGGTATGACCAGCTTAAGCCTGTGCAGGACTACCCCAACTCACCTCTCCCTCCAGAGCCAGAGCAGCAATCAACTGCACTGCAGAGCTTGAATCAAAATTGCCTCAAAAGCAGCTTCTTGAGGTGGGCGTGGTGGCACGGGTTTGTAATCCCAGCATTCGGGAGGCTGAGACCAGAGGATCCAGGTTTGCGGCCACCCTCAGCTACCTAGTGAGGCACTCTGCAACTTAGTGATACTAGGTTTCAAAATAAAGAATAAAAAATAGGGTTGGGGGTATAGCTCAGAGGTAGAATGCCCCTGAGTTCAATCCCCAGTACCGAAAAAAAAAAAAAAAAAGCAACTTCTTGATGGAAGGAAAGCAAAGCAAAGCAACAAAAAAGTGAACAAAGCAACAAAAGCAGCTGATCAGAATCCAGAAAGAAGACCAGGAAGAACCAAAGAGCCAGTGTGTACATGGCAGTAACAGCCGCCATTTTGCCAGCCACCCACAGCAGCAGGGATCTACCCAAAAGGTCTGCAGAGGCCAAATCAGGTCTGTTGTTACAACCTTACAGGGTTTTTTATTTTGTTTCTTTTTGTTGGATTTTTTTTTGGGGGGGGGGGGTTGTTTTGTTTTTACTCTGTTTTCGTTTTGCATTGCTTTAATTTATCTATGTTTGTTTGGAGGATTGGTTGCTTTGTTAGCTTTTGCTCAGTTTGTTGACTCTCTTCCTTATCCCTTTTATAAGCTTCCCTCCCTCTCTCCCATCTATAATCCTCTCCTCAACACTTTTTCTTTTTCCTTTCTCACATCAAGACCATTTCATACCACTAAAACTAAAAATTCTACATTGGTCCATACCCTCTACTTTACTTTATTCTTGCATTCGTCACTGTAACTTCTCACCCAACCTTCACCACTGAACACAACCTGTCCTTGTATATACCAGAAGAACCCCACTGCAGAGATTGGACCAGAGAGGTGAACCAACAGAAAGGACTGCCAAACCATAAAGATAAACTCACCTCTGCTGATAGAAGGAATAGCTCAACACATCCCACATCAAGGTCTAAAAAGACAAAGAACACAGACTGTCCTGCCCATATCTCTGAGATGAATCCCCATAACAGGAGCAACAAACAGATCCTGGAAGACAACACCTGAAACCCACCAAAAGCACCAATAGAGTAGGCAGAAGTCCTAGAGTAATTGCAACTCAGAACAAGATATCATTCACAGTGAGAAAATAAAAATAAGAAACCTATAAATTCAGAGAAAGCTTGCAAGAGCAGCAAAGATATAAATTTAAGAACAAGGAAACCATAGGAAGAAAAAATAGCAAAGAAACAACAAGTAAACACAATCCCACAAAAACAGAACTTAACAACATTGGATGGCAGAGATTACCAGAAGAACAATTCAGATCTTTAATAGTAAAAGCAATACAAAACTTCCAGAAAGAATGCAGAGAGAGCTGGAAAGAAATAAAGCAACAAATAAACAAAGAATCTGACACCCTGAGCAGGAATCATAGAGAAGCTTTAAGGGAAGTGAAGGATGTGAAAGATGCAATAACTGAAGTGAAGGCATCAATACAAACTATAAACAGTAGATTAGACCACATGGAAAACAGAATATCACTCTTAGAAGATGACCATTCCAGAGCCGGGCGTGGTGGCCCACGCTTGTATTCCCAGCATTCGGGAGGCTGAGACCTGAGGATCCTGGTTTGCGGCCAGCCTCAGCTACCTAGTGAGGCACTCTGCAACTTAGTGAGACTCAGTTTCAAAATAAAGAAAAAAAATAGGGCTTGGAGGTGTAGCTCAGAGGTAGAATGCCCCTGAGTTCAATTCCCAGTACCGGAAAAAAAAAAAAAAAGAAGAAGATGATCATTCCAAAAATGAATTCATTGTACATAATCTAGAAAAAAAAATTCCACAATATGAATTGGACATTGATGAGATCTGGGCCAATTTTTAAAAAGCTAACCTAAGAATAATAGGCATAGAAGAGGGATTAGAAGTTGAAACTAATGGAATAAACAACCTTTTCAAAGAAGTAATATCAGAGAATTTTCCAAACTTAGAAAGAGAAATTGACACACAGGTACAGGAAACATATAGAATCCCCTTTAGACAAGACCAAAGAATAGGTTCACCACACCACATAATAATCAAGTTGACTAATGTAAAGGCTAGGGAGAGAATTCTAAAGGCAACAAAAGTAAAAAGCCAAGTGGCATTTAGAGGCAAACCAATTAGAATCACTCCAGACCTCCCAAACCAAGTCATGAAAGCCAGGAGGGGCTGAAGTAACATATTCCAAACTCTGAAAGAAAATAACTTGCAACCAAGATTCTCCTACCCAGCAAAACTCTATCTCAAAATTGATGAGTATACAAAAACATTCCATGACAAACAGAAAGTGAAATCATTTATGTCTTCCAAACCAGCACTAGAGAAAATACTCAAATAGATTAACTACAAAGAAGAACTAACAAGTAAACATCAGAACCAGAGAAACAATAATTTCCAGGAAGCAAACAACTAAGCAAAGAAGAACAAACACTACCTCAAACAGAAGTCAAAACTCAAAATGTTAGGAATTAAAAATCATTTCTCAATAATCACACTGAATGTAAATGGTCTCAACTCCCCCAATAAAAAGGCACAAGGTGGAAAAATGGATTAAAACCCAGAATCCATCCATATGCTGCCTACAAGAAACACACCTTACAAGCAAAGATTCCCACAAACTAAAGGTGAAGGGCTCAAGTAAGGTAATTCATGCCAATGGAACTCGAAGACAAGTAGGAGTAGCAACTATGATATCAGATAAATTAGACTTCAAGCCTAAGCTTATCAGAAGAGACAAATCAGGTCATTTTTTACTAGTAAAAGGAACAATCCAGCAAGAGGAAATAACAATTATCAACATCTATGCCCCAAACATAGGTGCAGCCACTTTCATAAAACAAACTCTGGACGATATAAAGTCACACATAGATCCCAATACACTAATACTGGGAGATTTCAATACTCCTCTCACATCACTAGACCGATCTTCTAAACAAAAGATCTTTAAAGATGCTTTGGACCTAAATAATACCATAAACCAAATGGATCTGTTAGACACATACAGACTATTTCAGCCAACTGCAGCTGAATTCACATTTTTCTCAGGTGCCCATGGAACCTTCTCCAAAATAGACAACATTCTGGGCCACAAAGAAAGCACTGGCAAATTCAAAAAATGTAACACAATTCCCTACATCTTTTCAGAACACGATGGAGTGAAACTAGAAATCAACTCTAAGAAGACCCAGAATAACCACATAATCACATGGAGATTGAACACAACACTGCTGAATGAGGAATAGGTCATAACACTGCTGAACGAGGAATGGGTCATAGAAGAAGTAAGGGGAGAAATTTAAAAATTCCTACAAACCAATGAAAACAGAGACACAACATATCAAAACCTCTGGGACAGCTTGAAGGCAGTACTAAGAGGAAAATTTATAGCACTGAGTGCCCACATAAGAAGAGAAAACCACCAAATAAATAATGTGATGACACAGGTCAAAGCCCTTGAAAAACAAGAACAGTCTAACCCGAAAGCCAGTAGAAGACAGGAAATTATGAAAATCAGAGCAGAAATTAATGAAGTAGAGAATAAAAAACAATACAGAAAATCAACAAAACCAAAAGCTGATTTCTTGAAAATAATAAACGAGATAGATAAACCATTTGCTAACTTAACCAAAAGAAAGAGTCAACCCAAATTACCAAAATAAGAGATGAAAAATGTGATATTACCACCAACAGTGAGGATATACAGAGGACCATCAGAAACTATTTTGAAAAACTACACTCCAACAAAATGGAAAACCTAGAAGAAATTGTCAAATTTCTAGATACATATAATCTCCCATGCAGGAGGCATCACAATACCTGACTTCAAACTCTACTACAAGGTCACAGTAATAAAAACAGCATGGTATTGGCACTAAAACAGACACATAGACCAATGGAGCAGAATAGAAGATTCAGAAACAGACCCATGAGCTTACAGTCAACTGATTTTGACAAAGAAGCCTAAAATATACACTGGAAAAAAATAGCCTCTTTAACAAATGGTGTTGGAAAATCTGGTTAACCATGTGCAGGAAAATGGAAATAAAACCCACTTTCTCACCCTGCACAAGAGTCAACTCAAGGTGGATCAAAGTCCTGGAAGTCAGACTAGAGACTTTGTAGCTACTTGACGACAGCATAGGACCAACACTTCAACACATAAGCACAGGTAAAAAATTTTCTCAACAAGACTCCAAAAGCACAAGCAACTCAAAGGAAGATCAATACATGGGATTGCATTAAACTGAAGAGCTTCTGTGCAGCAAAGGAAACTATCAAGAACCTCAACAGAGAGCCCACAGGGTAGGAGAAAATTTTTGCCAGCTACTCTTCTAATAGAGGACTAATATCTAGAATATACAGAGAACTTAAGAAACTCACAGCTAAGATAACAAATAACCCAACCAAAAAATGGGCAAAGGATCTAAATAAACACTTCACAAAAGAAGAAATACAAATGGCCAAAAAGTGTATGAGGAGATGTTCAACATCATTAGCAATCAGAGAGATGCAAATCAAAACTATCTTGAGATTTCACCTTATCCCAATCAGAATGGCAATCATCAAGAACACAAACAACAACAAATGCTGGCAAGGGTGTGGAGAAGTGGGAACCCTAATACATTGCTGGTGGGATTGCAAATTAGTACAACCATTTTGGAAAACAGTATGGAGTATCCTCAAATGAATGGGAATGAACCTACCATATGATTCAGCAATACCTCTCCTGGGTATCTACCCAAAAGAATGGAAACAAAACTATCAGATCGATGCATGTGTATCTATGTTTATAGCTGCACAATTTACAAGTGCCAAATTATGGAACCAGCCAAGATGTCCATCAACAGATGAATGATTTACAAAACTATTGGATATGTACACAATAGAATTTTATTCAGCCATAAAGAAGAGCAAAATCATGTTATTTGCAGGGAAATGGATGGAACTAGAAAACAATATGTTACATGAGATTAGTCAGTCAAAAAGTAAAAAATCAGATGCTCTCACTAGTATGTGGAATCTAGGGAGAAAGTGGGACATAAGAGGGACTCCAGATGAAGAAGGAGAAACCTTAAGTGAGCAAAGAATTTGACTTAATGGAAGGTGATGGGGGGAGGGGGAACATCCTAATGCACATGATGTACTTTCACAAATATATCAAAGTCAATCACTAAACTGAACTTGAGAAGGAGGGAGGAGGAGGGAGTGGCATGGAAATTGGGGAAAGGTTAAATGAGAAATGTGTGCATGTATGCCTTTATCATCTTGTACCTAACAAAGATGTATGATTACAATGCACCAATTAAGAAAAATAAAATAAAATGTACAAACCAAAAAAAAAGTGAAAAAAATAGGTATAATAAACATAATATGCATATATATAGGTTGTCATACTATATGCATAGTTCTTCTTTAATTGAGCCCTGGTGCCTACAATGATGTTTACACATCTTTTATGGCAGCACTGAAAAAGGATTGTGGAATAATATTAACTTTGAAAGCTGGTATGCAAAAATTATGTAAATTTAAATTTCAATAGATTAAACATAAATGGATCTATAACTCATCAAAACATTATCTGTGATTTTGTTGATACTAAATGAGACAATGTGTGAATTTTTCCTTTAAATCTTTCAGCATTTTAAACTTTTAAAAAATGAACATGCACTGATTTTATCATTCAAGTCATTAACAAAATAGAAACTTGTTTTTGTGACAATAAATCTTCAGAGTAAACGAAAGATAGTCACCTACCTGTGTGATGGTAGGTCTTCTTAATTCAGAAAAATGGATCCTTCAGGGCTTTCTAAATTCTGGTATTAAAAAAAAAAAGAAGTAGAAAGGGTTGTAAACAATTAGAGCTACATTTTCAATATGCTTTGCTAAGACTCAGTCACTGAGCTTCATGAATGCTAATTTAAAAAACTAGGTCATATTCTCTAGCACAATATTATGTCTTCCCCTGTGGAGGTAGTACAGGTTTAGAAGACTTTCTGGCAAACTTATTAAAAGTATATGTTCAAAAATCAAAGTCAATCACTATGCTGAGCAGGAGTAGGAGGGAAAGGGGAGGGAACAGGGCGGGAGCTGGGGAAGTGCTAAATGAATGCTGTGTGTACGTGTGTTTCTACCACCCTGAACTTCATCAAGATGTATGATTACAATGCATCAATAAAATTAAGAAAAATTTAAAAACTAAAACAAATACAAAGAATAAAATTTCATTTTATTTTATGCATAAAAAAGAAAATATAAATTTAAAATCTTATGAATACATATGCATCAATCTTATGTTATACATCCACAGACACATGCACATTCAAAGAAACTTTTGCTTCTAATACCTAATTATAAATTTTGAATAAATTTACTGGTCTCTGATATATATTTCACTTAAAAGTTTCACAAATACACACATAAGGCTTCATCTTTAAAATGGTTATGTTTACCTATTTTAAATAATCTTTATTATTTTTTTTATAGAGAATTTTTACATAAATATATTTTTAGCATGCCAGCCTTAGCAACACTATTCTCTCTTAAAAACAGTATTTCATACTTTTTTTTTTCAGTACTGGAGATGGAACCCAGGAGCATTCTACCTCTCTACTTATGAGCTACACCCCCAGCCCTATTTTTTATTCTTTGTTTTGAAATAGGGTCTCACTAAGTAGCTGAGGCTGGCCAGGAACCCAGATCCTCCAATCTCAACCTCCCAAGTACTGGGATTACAAGAGTGCACCACCATGCCCGACTTATTTCATGCTTTTTTAAGGGCTGGAAAATAATAATCTTTATTATTTAATAAATAATAATAATCCTTACCTATTTTAAATAATCTTCATTTTTATAGTCCATTATGTTTCTAGCAAATCACCATTTCCAAAGAATTTCCATAATTCCATGAGAAAGGTATTTTTGCTCTACAGTGGTTGAAGACATAGGAACCTCCAAAGATTTAGAAATGGGGCTAGAGTTTTCATCATACTTCATCACCATTATCAGCTATACCTAATAATTTATAAAAATGAGTTTCTTTGACATCTTAAAAATTAAAGTATTTGGAAACATCGAGAATTGTAAACCCAGTCATATAATTATTTGATACATAGGCATAAAATACTCAACAAGATTAATGATACAAGAATATGAATTTGAGTCTTTGTAAATCAATATAAATTATGCATTGGTATCCTTACAAAATATAGACCACAAATATAAATAACTTTCTATTAGATTGTGTCTAAATGAGAGAAAAAATAATTTAACCATATTTTGTCAAATAATTAATTTTCAAGTAGGAAGTAGTATAGTGTGTTGTTTTAGTGGAAAAGTTTCAGAATGCTCCTTATAGTGAGTGACCAGGATTCCTTGATAAAGTAAGATAAATCAGTATTTTCATTTTTTCAATTCAAAATCTGATGTAGGGGCCATCCCAGGGTCAAATAAACCCACCAGTTGTTTTGGCATGATAAATGAGCTGAGAATACTTTTTGCATTTCTAATTGTTGAAAAATTAAAAGAAAAATATTTTGTGACATGCAAAAGTTATATGCTATTCAAATTTCAGCACCCATAAGGAATGCTTTATTTCTATACAGCTCTGCTCATTTGTAAAGTATTATCCTCCCGGGAAACAATACAAACTATAGCCATAGTTTCTTTAAGTCACAGGGCTAATTTGTAGATAAATAACAAAGGCAAAATAGATATAATTGCATATATGTCTGATAAAATTCAAAAATGCTTTTTTGCACTGTAAAAATATTTTCACAAAACTTATTCACATGGAGAGAGAGGAAATACTCATTCACATATACTATGTTTTCCTTAGATGGTTAGTCTTAAGGGTAAAATGTAAGGTTTTTATTATGGAGCATAACTTGATCCACTAGGCTTCCCATTCCCTTCCAAAGCCCGAATGTCTTTGTATCTTTCCCTGTGGAGGGAGTATAGGTTATTTCTACAAACTAAATGTAAAATATCTCTCTCTCTTGTTTACCTCGTAGTCTAAGACTGGAAAGTCCCATACAAAGCAGGCCAAAAAAAGAAATTAAAATCAATGATAAGAAAAATTACTCCTCTGTGTTATCCCTAAGTGGGCTGAAAACAACTATGAAAGCTTGGAACCATGGCCATGACAACCAGTAACCACAATCTTAGTCAATGACACCAGTTTGCAATTGTATCAGCTGAGCTGAAATAAAATGCTAGACCTGATGAGCCCCTTAGTTCCTTGTATCCACCATTATTTATCTACAATCCTTTGCCATAGGTGTTGTGTTATGGGGCTTCTCTCATTTTGCTCTTACAGAAGGCCACAAACAAAACAATTACAAATTGGTGAAATCATTCATTATAAATGATTTCACAGTTGATGCCCACAATTTGTAACTGTTTTTAGAAGCAGAGGAGGAGTAAAGCAAAGACTTCAGGAGATAGACATTCATTAATGATAAGCAATTGTAATTGTGCTTGTTCTGAAACTTTTTTTTTTTTTTTTTTTTTTTTGCGGTACTAGGGATTGAACTCAGGGGCATTCTACCTCTGAGCCATACCCCCAGCCCCCTATTTTTTACTCTTTATTTTGAAACCGAGTCTCACTAAGTTGTGGAGTGCCTCACTAGGTAGCTGAGGCTGGCCTCGAACCCGGATCCTCCGGTCTCAGCCTCCAGAATGCTGGGATTACAAGCGTGTGCCACCATGCCCGGCTTGTTCTGAAACTTTTAATCCCAATTTTAAAATTATTTATTTTTAAATCATTTATTTAAAATTTATTTTTAAATAATTTATTTTTAAATTGTGGTAAATGCCTAACTTGGTGCTTGCCAACCCATCATAATTATGCTTTTGAGAATCAGCACAATGGTAAACTATGACTTTTTCCTTTGCTATTAGGAGGCAGATTTATTTAAGCAGTTTTTAAAAGAGTTGAAGTTCACAATAGATAGCAATACCTATAGTTAATCTTTTTCCATGCTAACTAATCATTATTTCACTGCTAAGTGCTTAATTAAGTGCTTAATTTTTATTACCCCATTTATAACTTAACCTTATAATCTTGATGCTATATTATTCTCATTCTACACATAAAAAAAAGCCTCAAAGTTTAGTTTAATGCTCTTACAGGTTTAGTTTAATGATCTCTTAGAGGTAATTATTAGTTATTAGAGGCAAGATTGAAATCTGTGCTTACCTAACAATGAAAATATTGTGCTGATCCACCATTGTGCCATTCTGCCACTGCTGATGCATAGAGACAAATACGTTGGATAAAATTGCTTACATAGATTCATTCTACTATTTATCTGTATTATTAATAGACATCAGCATTAGTTTCAAGTCTAGCACATTTTAGGTTTGAGATATATCTGTGAAAAGAACAGAGACTTAATAATGAGATTGGCCTGGGCTTGATCCTGTAACTGTCAGACCCAGCATGTGCTGCAAATCATGATGCTTTCCTTTTATAATACTCACTTATTCATCTGTAAAATAGAGATGATGGTAGTCACTTTGAAAGTTTTGTAGTTAAACGAGATAGTATATGTTAGAGTAGCTAGCCCAGAGTAGGCACAAAATAATTTCTTCTTGCTATTTATATTTTTTCCAACTATGCATATGCTTTTCTACAGAAAGGCTGAACTCATATTTCAATCCATGCTAAATATGAACAACTCACATTCTACCTTAAATTCAGACACAGCATCATTAAACACCATATAAAATTAATATTGTCGTTTTTAAAAATACTTTTACTGATGCACTATAGCCTCACATCTTAATGTAGTTCAGAGTGATCGTGACATATTGCACATAGCACTTGGTGAGCTTTCTCCTCTCTCCCTCTTCACTCCCCCATCTTCCCAATACAAGATATTGTGATTGGCATTGGTATTCTCATATAGGTACATGATATCCATGGAAGTATTTCATTAATTAATTCTCCCTCTCCCCCGACCCTCCCCTAGACCACCACCCTTGCTCCTTTATCTAAAATTGCTCTTGTATCCCAAGTACTCCCTAATTTCCACATATGAGAAAACATATGACTCCTTTCTTTTTGTGACTAGTTAATTTCACTTAACATAATGTTCTCCCGGTCTATCCATTTCCTGCACATGACATAATATTGTACTTCTTTATTGCTGAGTGGAATTCCATTGTGTGTATATCCTGGTAATTTTGTAATCCATTCAACTGGGTTGTTTCCATAATTTAGCTATTGTGAATTACAGCACTAAAAACATGGATTTGCTTGTATTGTTACAAAATTCTGATTTCAGTTCTTTGGAAAGATACCCAAGAGTGATTTAGCTGGATCATATGGTAGATCCATTTCAAATTTTCTGGAGAATCTCCACACTGATCTCCCTAGTAGCTGTACTAATTTGCAATCCCCCCCCTCAATAGTGTATGTAGACCAGTTCCTATTTCCCCACATCCTCACAAACATTTATTGTTGCTTAACTTTTTGATGATTGCCATTCTTTTTGATGATTCCATTCTTAGTTTTGATTTGCATCTTCCCGATTGTTAATGATGTTGAAGATTTTTTTCCTATATTGATTGGTAATTTGTATTTCTTCTTTTGTAAAGTGTCTAGGTCAATTGCCCACATCTTGATTGGGTTATTTGTTTTGTTTTGTTTTTAGTTTTGTCTTTTAAGTACTTTGTATATTCTAGATTTTAGTTCTCTATCAGACAAATAGCTGGCAAATATCTTCTCCCTTTCTGTAGACTCTCTCTTTAACTCTTGATGGTTTCCTTTGAATAACAGAAACTCTTCAGTTTCTTATTCTTGTTTTAATTTCTTGAGCTTTAGATATCATTGAGGAAGTGTCTACCTGTCTCTATATATTGGAGCATTGAACCTCTGCTCTCCTCTAGTAATTTCAAGTCTCTGGTCTAATTTCCAGGTCTTTGATCCATCTTGAGTTGACTTTTGTGCAAGGTGAGAGGTTGGAATTTAATTTCATTCTTCTATAAATGTATAACCAGGACCAATTGTTGAAAATACCATCTTTTTTCCAACATATGTTTTTGGCACCTCTGTTGAAAATCAGTGACTATGAATGTGTGCATTTGTTTCTGTATCTTCTATTCTGTTCCATCGGTCTATGTGTCTGTCTTTGTGCCAATACCATGGTGTTTTTATTACTATAGCTCTGTAGTATAATTTGAAGTCAGGCATTATGATGCCTCCTGCATGGTTTTTTATTGCTGCGAATTAAGATTGCCTTTTCTAAAAAGGTCATAGGAAAACATTGACCTGAAAATACTCCGAAGTGGTAGAGCACAAGTCAATTCTTCTCAAAGTTTATTTCAAAAAACTGTCAGAATTCTGGCAAAGTGCAAAAATCTATGAGCAGACTGATGTGCTGGAAAGTACTCAGGCAGGAGAAGGAGTTACTCAAAGTGATCTTCAGGGAAACGCTCAGAATCAGGCCAAGGATGAATACACACTGCGCCATGCATTTCTGATGTTGGTACATATCTTTGTCCTGTATTTATGTGTTACTTTCCTGGATCTTTAGAAGAAATGGTTCTCTAAAGATACCCTGGGGACTTCTAATAACTTAAGGGTTCATAAACTCAGGAAGAACAAAATCTGGAATATTTCACATCAAGTTCATAATGTAGTCCATTGTTTCACTACCACATGTCATATTAGATCTAAAAGTGTCAGCAGAGGAAACCAATACTAGTGCCGCAATTGACTGGTGTTCTATCATTATTTGAAATACTGAGAAAATGTGGATATGTAAAGGCATAATGGTAAAACCAACAATAGAGGTATAAATTGTGGGGCTCTGCTTTAGGGTAATTATTATATAATGTAATTATATTTTTTTCACTCCAGGATAGGGTATCCAGGACGCCCCTGTCCAGCCAAACTACGGAAGCCCCAGCTGGGCCCCCAGGGTGAGAGGAAGGCAACGCCAACACCAGGCGGGAGACAGCTCTTGGAACAATCTCATTTATTAGAGAAGCAGAGGGCTTTCTTATAGATAGGGGTAATAAGGAGGAGTTAGAGTACACGTGCACAAGGAATTCAAACCAAAACAGGGAGGGGAGAAGTGCTCCTTAACTTCTTTATTGCACCAAGGACAAGAGCTCCAGAGAGCTGTTGTTATCACCAGGTGCTGTTTTCTCCTTAGAAGTTGTTTTTCTTCTAACCTCTGGCTTTATCATAAGTCCTGCAAGGACTTTTTGCTCTTTTATGAGAGCAAGGGGAATGGAATTTCCCATATAAATATCATCTTTTTTAAAAAAGATTTAAAATTATTCAGTCTATGCTGCCTAGTATCAATAATTTTCAGCTTTTGGACTTTAGCAACACCATGTATCCAAACCAAGTAAATTGTATGATTTCTATTAAATTTTTCTATGGTGGAAGAAACTGCAATATTATAAAAATAATGTCAGTATTATTTATTAAAATAAATAATGTCTGTATTATTTATTAAAATAAATAATGTTAGTATTATTTATTAAAATAAATAATGTCAGTATTATTTATTAAAAATGATTAGGTTTCTAGAAATCTCCTTGGCTTTATGTTAGCAATCCTTAGTTTCATATTAAAAATATATTATCTAAGAAGAAATTTTAAGTACTTATGACTTACTGACTTGATTGATTTTATTTTTTAAGAGAGAAAATGGGAAAGCAATATACTTACATATGTGTACACATGAAAGTATTCACAAAAACATATATATGTGTTAAAAGGGGAAAATTATATGTATATATTTGAGATATACAAACATATATATTTTATATTTACATACATATACACATGTATGTATGTGTATACAGACACAGATTTCCTAATCAGAAGACTTTGTAAAACTATAGTTAAATATACTTAGAGAAATAAATGGCTGTATGAAAATTAAAACTATAAAATCTATTAGCTTTATGATTACTTTTTGTATTTAAGAAATCTGTGTTAGCAGTCTACCACCAAAAAAACAAAACAAAACAAAAATCCACCACCATGTACAGACTTTGGGATTAAACAAACTGATCCCTGTGCTTTCTACAGTAAACTAAATCTATGTACCTGACCTTGACCACATTATTTAACTTCTCTCTCTCTCTCTCTCTCTCTCTCTCTCTCTCTCTCTCTCTCTCTCTCTCAAGCACACCATACACAAACATCTGGCACATAAAAGGCACTAAATACATGAAAGCATACAGTCAAATACTTATAAAAAAAATTACATTACAGCTGCCTTTCTCTCAGGATCCCTGATGAAGCTAGAAAAAGAGATTGAAAGGCAAAGAAGCAGAGCCCAGCATTTGACACACTTGTGACCTGGAGGAAGAGCTGGATAGAACACATACTAAGCAAATAGTGACATTGTAGATTTATATCACAAAATACCAATAACTCTACTGCCTGTAAATGTATGAAACTCCATAATTAAAACAAATTGTTTACTAGACTAGTACAATAATAAGATTCAGTTCTATGTTGCCTATAAGAAGGTCAGCAAGAATATGAATAATGGTACTTTCATACACTGCTAGTAGGAGTATAAAATTAAACAACCAATATTGCAATATGGTTTGGTGTTATGTTTTGAAACTAACCATAAACCTACCATTTGATTCAGCAATTCCCATGCTTTGGTATATAACAATAAAAATATGAGTCAATATTTATTTCTAACAGTAAAACATCAGGAAAAACACACTATATTGTTAGGAAATAGGATCATTCTTACTTTGGAGATAGTTAAATGGAAATGTTCTCTTCATGGTAAGTTATTGAGATGGATCTCCATGGCCTGTTCTTTTTTCTTCATGTCTATTATTCTTTAACAAGATAACTTGAAAAATATAAGATAGTGAGTAAATTTATGGCTTCACCACAGGTTGCCGAAATAAACATATTATTGATTAAATCAGTGCCTATATTTTGTTTGAGTTGGCTGCTAAAAGTCGAGGGATGGTCCCTGCTTATTTTAGTTAGTTCATTGTTTCCACAAATGAGACACTCTTGTCCAGTATAGCATGGCATATTTGGATAAGAGTCAGATAGGATTAAAAGTGCAGAGAGTGAATCTATGCAACTTGTTTGTGTAGAGTTAAGTGGCCTTTGGAGGAATGACACCATGGGCTGGGTCTTATTGGTAATTCTGTATACTAAAACTAAAGGAGTGAAGCCTATCATGGGCTCTAGCAGACACAGCTTACTCTATAGTACTGCTGCGGAAGGTTGCTGCTTTCTGTAGCTCCCTGAAAATTATTCCATGGTTCCTGCTATGGAAGGTCGATGCTCAGACAGCTTTCTGAAAGTTACACTATGACATTGACACAAAGTCTGATAATACTTTTGAGAATATATATTTAATAATTGGGGGGTCGGGGAAGAGATAGGTGACAATTCTCTCAGCCATCCGTATCCAGTACCTTACTTTTATAGAAACTTTAGACAAGGCATCATAAAAGCTAATCAAACACAGAAACTAAAGATTATAATGAGTTACAATAAAGAAGGTCAGTGAGGCTGACATGGGACAAGCTTGGAGGAAGGAGGTATTAAGCATTACTGGGTGGAGACAACATCAAAGACCACACCTTAAAGATTATACCAGGTCCTTTGGAATGTGTCCACTTTTGGACAAATCCCACTCAGCCAAATACCATGTATCCAAGATGATAATCTCAGTGTGCATTCTAAGATGGCCTTGACAGAAGCAGGCTAGACAGTAATTACCACGGAGTGTTTATCTCATCAGCAACATGATATACTTTATATCTGGTCTATGGTAAAGCTGCATGTAAATCATCAAGAAGTCAAACAACAATGAGTGCTGGCAAGAATGTGGGAAAATAGGAATTTTCATACATTGTTGGTGGGATTGCAAATTAGTGCAGCTGCTATGGAGATCAGTATGGAGATTCCTCAGAAAACTGGGAATAAATCCAGCATATGATCCAGCTATACCACTCCTGGGTATCTTTCCAGAGGGACTGAAAAAAGAATAACACATGCATATTCATGTTTATAGCAGCATAATTCACAATAGTCAAATTATGGAACTAACCTATGTGTCCATCAACAGATGAATGGATTATAAAATTATAGGCTATACACACAATAGAATTCTTCTCACCAACAAAGAACAAAATTTTATCATTTGCAGGAAAGTGAATGAACATGGAGAACATTATGTTAAGTAAGATTAGCCAATTACATAAAGTGAAGGATCATATGTTTTCTCTCATATGTGGAAGCTAGGGAGTAATTGGAATACAAGAGGGACTTTAGATAATGGAGGAAAAATTCCAGTGGAGCCAGAGAAGTGGTCTAGGGGAAGGTGGGGGCAGGAGAATTAGTGAAGGAAACATTTCCATTGGCATACATATGTGAAATTACCAATGCCAGGCTCAATATCATGTATGGGGAAGTCGGGAGTCGGAAGGGAGCTGAAGGGGGAAATTCACCATATGCTGTGTGATATAAGTCTCCAATGCATCAATAAAAGTATATAAAATAAAAATTATATTTAAGGCTGCAGTCACATTAAAGGAATTCCTGTAGTGTATGCTTCGTGAGAATAGTGTCAAATGAACACTTTAGCTAGGAACTCATATATCCTAAATTCTTTAGCATAAATATGAAAATAATATGTTTTGAAAGGTTAAATCATTCAATTTCTCTAAAAAGTTACTTTAACCATATTTTAAAAATATGTTCTTTTCCATAAGGAAATATTTTAGCCTACTACTTTTATTTTAAATATGTCTGTATTTCCATAGTCCTCCATGAAACCCTTCAGGCTAGCAGATGTTCCTTAACAAACCCTAAATGACAATTCCACTACTAATAACAACTAGCATGTTCACTCCTTAAAGCACACACACAAACACACACACAACACATACACACACACAAATCTGTGACTACTAAGACCTCATGAATATTTAAGAATTGTACAACTATCACGAATGTTTAAGAAGTCATATGCTGTGTGACCAACATTTGTGTACACTGAGGGATCCTAGTCTTCCGATCATCACATCCCCAGTCAAAGGACACATTGGTCCTAAAACCTGTAGGTTCTGGATTCACTTCTCTGGACTTAAATAATTAATATCTGAGACAAGAAGATTGTAGGCTTGGAGCCAGCCTCAGCAACTTAGTGAGGCCCTGTTTCAAAATAAAGAATAAAAAGAGCTGCAGGGGTAGTGCAGAAGTAGAATGCCCCTGGGTCCAGTCCCCAGTACCAAAATAATAATAATAATTAAAAATTTAATACTTATTTTGGACTTGGATATATATTTAATGTAATATCTTTGAATGATTCTATCTATAAAGTAAATGCCTCAAAATTTGTTGTTAAATGTAAATAAAATCCATGAAAACTATTGAATAAAGAGTCTGCCATTTGGGAAATGCTAAGCATATGTTAGCTGTTATATTTTTATTACTGTAATTTATCTTCATACATTCTGTATAGGATCAATTTATCAAAATTCATATTGTAGTCTTCCCTTATAGATTAGCAAAATGTTTTGAATATTTTCCTGAATTGATTAGGTAGTTCAACTAATTTGTCAAGATATATTTCAATTGTTTTATTGTTAAATCAGTATTTCCCTGAACTGCAAACTCTGATAGGGTGAGCACTGTGTTACTTAGTGTGCCTTCATGCATTCATTTTAAGAAAGTATCTATTATGAATAACAAGGAATTTAGGAATAAATGTACCATCAATTGTATTCCAAAGGTATGTACAATATAGTGGGAAAAGCAAAAAATTTTGAACCAAATTACTAGAAGGAAAATGAATATGTATGATGATATAAATGATGTCAAAAAGGATAATAACTGGAGAATTCAAAACTGTGACCCATTATTTACAGAAAACACACTATTTATAGAAGTCCTCCTGATTCTTCAGAAGTCCCGGATAGTCTCTTTTAACTTTTCCACCTACTTCAACACTACATCCTACTTGAGAGTCATTGTACAGAAAGCATTTTCTACTTTTTCTTATTTAGCATCTTTTCCCTTCATTTGCTGGCAATAACTTCCATTATAATGAAAAAGTGGACATGCAAATTGACCCCAAATCTGGCAGAACAGAAAGTCAACTAAAGTGACTCTACTTCCAAAGTTGAATTGGAATTTCTATGTTAATTATTTCATGCTAATAGAATATTTTACTACCGTAAAATATACATAACATAGACTGAACCATCTTAGCCATTTTTAAGTGCACAGTTTTACCTATGGCATCAAGTGCATTCCCACTTGGTGGGAAATTTTTCATCTCTCCTAACTCAAACTTTGTACCTGTTGAATATTAATTCTCCATTTCCTCCCTTTTCTGGCCACCACCATTCTGCTCTCTGTCTCTACAAATCTGAGTACTACTCTGGGTGCTTCATACATGTGAAATCATATGACAACTGTCCTTTTGCAACTGGTTTATTTCATTTAGCATGTTTTCAAGGTTTATCCATGTTGTTGAATGTGTCAGAATTCCCATCTCTTTAAAGGTTGAATCATATCCATTGTGTGTATTCACTGCGTTGCTTTCTGTGAGTGCTATTTATTTTATTTTATTTTGCAGAGAAAAACATAGAAGGGTAATGAAAATGAGACTTTGAAAATTTAATATGAGACCTTTGTTAATCTATATCCCAGGTTTCCATTATTGTGAAGGTACCTTGAAATATATATATAGTTTTGAGGAACTGGAGATTGAACCCAGGTGCATTCTATCTCCGAGCTACACCCCCAGCCCTATTTTTTTTTTTTATTCTTTATTTTGAAACAGGATATCACTAAGTTTTGGAGGGCTTCACTGAGTAGCTGAGGCTGGCCATGAACCTGCAATCCTCCTGTCTCAGCCTCCCAAGGACTGGGATTACAAGCATGTGTCACCACACCCGGCTGGTACCTTTAAATAAATTTGACATAACAGTTTTAAGTAGCAGGCAGCATTATCTGTTCAGTGTTGATACTGAGCTGTAAAGCTACATAGTAGAGTTTAAAATGAAGTCACTCTTAAGTCTTTTCCATAGCACTTTGACCTTGCTATCCACCGCAATTTGCTTATCCATTTATCTGTCAATGGACATTTGGGTTGCTTCCATATTTCAGCGTTTCTGAATGAAGCTGCTCTGAGCATCAGTGCACACACACATCTGTTCCAGTCTCTGCTTGCATTTATTTTGGGTATATACCTGGAAAAAATTGTTAAATCATATGACAATTTTAATTTCTTGAGGAATTGCCCTACTTTTCTTTTTCTTTTTCTTTTTTTGCTATTGCTGCACCATTTTATATTCCCTCCAGATTCCCCACAACCTTATCAATACTTTTTAATTTCTATATTTTTATAATACCTATCCTAATGAGTATGGAATAAAAGATAATAATAGAGGCAGAATCAGTGTAACTTTTACTTCAGACATGTAGATACTTGTTATTTGATGGCAAATATTTTGACATTTTTATGATTTGGTATTTGTTTCTGTTAGTTTATAAATCTGGCCTTATTTCTCATTAAAGAGTCATTCTGTATTTTTAGTATGAAATAGTCATAGTCCCTTTCTTATTTCATGAGATACTAGAACAGGAAGGACTCGGAAGTGCATCTCTTGCTAATCCAATTTGCTCACCTTACAAACATGTGGTCGTGAAATACCTAGGGCTAGGAAAGGCAGCAGCAAAAGGAGGCTTCTGATTCTTAGTTTTTTCCTTGTTTTATCTTTAACATGAACATTTCCAAATATTCACAATACATAACTAAGTGTAGATGAGAGTACACAGGCACGAGAAGCAAACGACATTTTTTTAGATTTTTTATTTAGTAAATATGCGTAATGAAAGAAAGAATAAATGATGTATAATTAGACCTTTGCCTTTGAGGAACAGGTAGGCATCAACTTGTGTTTTGGATATATTCTATGTATAAGTACACAGAGGTGATAATGTTCATTCAATTGGTTTGAAATGTTTCATTAAAATACTGTAGGACTCTAATGCCGCAGCTGTGACCGAAATAAGAGCAAGAGTCCTGAAACACGTCCCATTAGAGTACATATTTCAGTCGATAAATCCCAGCTCTTTCTTCACCCACCTCCCAGCAGCCATCTTTCACTTCCTCACTAAATCCACTGGACTGACACTAAACTATCCCATCCATCTTTCACCTGCCTCACCACTGATGTGATAAATCTCCATTTCCCTCCTGAGAGCTTGACACTCGAGTGGCCCTCCCTCTTCTGCAATTATAATGCTCTCTTGGCCTCCTATGAATTTCTGATTATGCCCAATTCTGCACAGCAAAACCCATATAACAACTTACTATCTTCTTTTAACCTCCTACGTAGGCCCTGCTTTTAAAAAGTGGCATGGGCCTACTCCTGGGAGAGCAAAGCCACAGTCTTTCCATGTTGACGACATGATGTTCTCTTTTCCCAGATGAACCAATCTCTATTGAAAAGTTGTTTTAATCCTGGGAAAGTAGCCTTGTCTCTGCAATGCTGTATGCCTTAATGTGTAAACCACTTCATGAAGCTTTCTTACAACTATTCTCCATGTGTCTTGGCACCAGAATGTCTTGGCAAAGCATGGTGGGTACAGGGATACAATGTAATCTCAACTCGAAATTTATGAATTGAGAGAAAAAGTATTTTTATGGGGGAAATAATACCTACCTGAAATATATTTGGCTCTTATATTTTATGAAACAAACAAACAAATGTTGCTTGGGTCTTGAGGACCAAAATGCAGTGGTACTGATAATCAAACAGATAAGAATGAGGTATTTGCCCCTATATCTGTAATTATTTCCCCTGACTATTTTAAATTGTAAGATTAATTTTTCATTGGATTTTGCATAGTTTTTTTTTCATGATTGCTTGATGCTCTAGTACACTCTCAAAGAAATGTTTTCCCTTAACTAGTGTGAATATCTGAAAGAAAATAATAATGCTGTGAGTGCAAAATGCCAGAATTCTAAAAACAGCTTTTGTCATTCTATGTTTAAACCAGTGTTTGAATTGAATGTACATACTCAAATTAACAAGTATCTATACTTATATTCAAACATATTTTAAGTTCTTGGGAGGCTGAGGCAGAATTGCAGGTAGGAGGCCACCATTAGCAACTTAGTGAGGCCCTCAGAAACTTAGTGAGACTCTGTTTCAATGTAAAAATAAAATTGAGCCGGGGGGGGGGGGGGGTGTAGCTCAGACATTGAAAGCCCCTGGTTTCCCATCTCCAGTGTCATGCACAAAAAAGTATTTTTATTAGATTTCCAAATCAAATATATACAAATTGAAACAGTCTTTCAACTTTTTGAAGAGAATGATTTGCTTCTATAAGGTAGTTTTTTGTTTTGTTTTGTTTTCTGACCACATGAAAAAGCCTATGATTTGAAATTTATCTATTTTGCAGGAAAGGTGCTGTGCCTGTTCTTAAAAATTTGGTACTGATCTGCAGGCAACTTCCTGGAAAGTGAGAATTTTTAATATTTTAAGAACAAACCCCTTATCTATCCTAATCAGAAAGTATCAAGTAACAATGCCAGATGAAGGAAAAGGGAAAATGCCACTCTTCTTCTTCCAAATCTCCCAGATTGTAGTTTCACATTGAGCATTCTCATGTCTAACTGAGACTTTGTACCCTTGGGTCAATGTTTTTCCTTTCTCATTCACCCCCTTCCCTAGTCCTCTGCTGACCACTCTTCTGCTCTCTACTTCTATGACTTGGACTTTTTAGATTCCACACTAAGTGGGATCATGCAGTATTTGTCTTTCAGTCCCTGGCTTATTTCATCTAGCATAATGTCTTCCAAATCGTCTATGTTGTCCCAAATGATATTATATTTTTCTCTTCAAAGCCCAAATTGTATTCCACTATTTATCTTCATATTACATATTATTTATTCATTCATCTGATGGTAGAGACATAGGTGGCTTCCATGTCTTAGTTATGGTATATAATGTTGTAATGAATAAGGGAGCACAGATACCTCCTTGGACATATTGATTGCGTATTTTCAAAATTTTAAATTTTTCAATACAAAAAATTATAAGTATCTAAGGCAATGAATTTTTTAATTAGTTTGACTTAATTGTTCCACAATGTAAACATATAGCAAAACATCACAGTTTAATTCAATATATATACAATTATTGGTTTTAGCTAAAGTTATAGAATTTGTTTAAAAACAGTAATTAAAATAAAAACTATATATATATATATATTTAAAAGACAGTGTGCATGTTCTCACAGCTGATGAGTGAACAGTACCTGTGGAGTGTCATTGGCCATCATGGACCAGGTAAGAGAGAGATCCAGAAATGTAACTCTAGTACCAGGGAACATGAGCGTGCTGTGAGCCACGAGGTTTCCAAAATCAATGCCACAGTCCTTGCTCATATGGTGCTTACAGTCTTGCTGTTTGTAGGGTCTATTGCATTTGGAATATTAAGATCTAACACCATGATCTTGAATCAGAAACATCATGAAATAACTACAACCTCCATGCTGGCCTCATTCTAGTCACATTGTTATTTAACATGGTCTGAAGACCTGGGTACATTTATATATCCATGCCTTCATACATGGTCCCCCAAAGATTACATTGCCTTTATCTCTTCTTATCCACCAAGATATCACTTAAAGCAAAGTTATTCATATGTATACTATTGTACATGACTTCATAATTATAGTAATTATATATTCTGATTACAAGTAATACTCATCTGTGGAGTGGGGCAGGAATTGCGGAAGGGTTAAATAAGAAATGTGTGCATGTATGTCTTTTTCAGCTTGTACCTAACAAAGATGTATGATTACAGTGCACCAGTTAATAAAACATATATAAAAAAATTCCTAACACAAGTGCACACACTTAACTCTAAGCTCCAAATCAGAAGATATTTCAACTGTCTTCTTTTCCTTTGTGGTCCAGTGACTGTTGCAAGGCTGGGCAGAAAGGAAGATATCCTGATTTTCTTTCATCAATTTCTGTTAAAATGAGGCCTGTTATTTATTCATGAAAACATTTCAAGAACTGTTTGTGGGAAAAAAAAAAAAAACCTTAAGTTTTTCTCAGCCATAAAGAAGAACACAATTATGTCACTTTTAGGAAAATGGATAGAACTTGAGAATATTATGGTAGAACAAACACAAACTGGATTATTAAAACTAGGACACTTAGTTTTCCTTTTGTAAAGGAGAAATAATAATAAGTCAACTGAAGGTGTCATATATATATATATATATATCCAACTGAAATAATAAGTCAACTGAAGGTGTCATATATATATATATATATATATATATATATATATATATATATATATATATATATATATATCCCAAATAAAATACAAAAAAATATATATATATCCCACTGACTAGACCAATGAAGAACTGTATTCCAGTTCTGGGGACTAGCCCAGGTAAAGGAAAATAACTTCTCAGATCTCTAGTGGTCAGTCATGATGATTGAAGAGAACACAAAAGGAACATCAGGACCCAGGCTGCAGTGCAATCAGAGAATGGGATAGGTATTTAGGTTTCCTTCCATTGTCAATGGAAGCCCTCAAAAAGTTTAGCTGGAGCATGATGCAGCCAGACATGCTTTGTTTTAAAAGAATAATTGACAGTAGTTTGGAAGGTGGGCTGGAAGGAGAATGTACACGAGGCAGGGGAGGAATTTTGGAGAAATTCACATAAAAGGCAATGAATTCCATATCTACATTTATACCCTGGTATATGGCAAGCATTTAACTAATATTTTGATTAAATAAGTACACTAAAGCCTGAAGTTCCTCTATAATAAAGACCTGTGCACTGAATGTGTATAATTTAAATAACTAATTTAAAATCCTAAAAGGTGGGAAGGATCATTCTTTGATTTAAAAAGGGAAGTTAGAAACCATGTAAAATGGGAATGTTGGGATTGAGTAAATTAAAATTGATTTAACTCTAAGTATCAAACCAGTATATTATAAGCAGATGGATGAACATATGTGCTTAATTTTAATTGTTCTAAAGTTAGTACCTAAATAATATGCTTTGGGCCAAAAGTTATTTTTAAATATCATTGAATATGTTTACATATTTTTATACATTTGATTCTACTCTGAATTTCCTACTGCTCTTTTGAAAATTTGCATAGTTATATAGATCTTTAATTTCTTAATTGAATAATCATAGGATATCAGAATCAAATCCAACTATGTTTCCAGTGTAAAAATATCTTCTATCCTTTTCCTCCCAGGATCTCCTGAACTCTCCTTGGAGGGAAGAAAGGAGAGATCCACTCTCTCCTGAGGCTACCCCATGCTAAACCAATTGCACTACTGAGCAGCTTGGATGTTCAGTCATCTCTTTGCCATCTGAAGCAACAGTCAGTTACCACTTCTCTAACATAGCTCTGCAGATAGTTAATAAGAGTGATGATGCTTCCCCCCAGTCTGAAAGCCACGGCAGCATTTCAGGGGAGAATTAACAATGTCAAGGGGCAGAGTGAGTCCTGGAAGAATAGAAATGGTCCATTATGAAGAATGAACAATTTTTGTACCTTTCTTGGATACAGGAATAAAGGAGGTTAAAGATATTTCAAAACATAAAGAATTTCCATCCTAAGTGAGAAAAAGAGGATATGTCATTGATAGAAACAAGAGGTCAAGAGCAAGCTGGTATGATGGGAAATTCTCTATTTCAGAAGAAGAGATAGAATATCCCATGATGGAACTCACTGAGAACAGGGGGGAACTCTTTAGGTTTCCAATGCCCTCTTGAGTTTATAGATGCCTTCTCTCAACTCCTGTTTCTTATAAGACAGAAATCAAGTGTTCTGAATGATTCTATTGCCAGACTCTAGGGTGATTTCCAAATCCACACTCTTCTGACACTATACACTCCAACCTCTTCAGGAGAATAGCAAAACAAACCTCCTGAGTGTGTGTTCTCCTTTTTAAAATCAGCTAACCAACTTTTATTCAGTTTCTGTATTTCTGGGGGCATTCTACCTCTGAGCTACAGCCCCAGCCCTATTTTTTTATTCTCTATTTTGAAACAGGTTTTCATTAAGTTGCGGAGGGCCTCACTAAGCAGCTGAGGCTGGCTGCAAATCTGATCCTCCAGTCTCAGCTTCCCAAATGCTGGGATTACAAGTGTGCCACCACACCCAGCTTGTATTTTCTTAATTCTAAAACGTGCTCAATTTGCAATTTTTGAGGTCATAGAGGACAATCTTGTTTTCTTGCATAGGTAGTTTTCACATACTACACTAATCAGCCTCACAGGACCAATATAATTAGGTAAAATTTGTTAGTACCTTGATTTCTTGACTTCTTCCCCTAGGGTCATTTTACTTTGAAAATTGTTATGTTTCTCAAAGATTAATATTTAAATAATAAACATAAAAAATCTGGGTGAATTCATTAAAAAATGTCTACAAAGTATTTTTTGAAATCTATAATAAAAATAGCATACAGCAACATGTGAGCAGGGAGGTGACTAGAGTCAGTATAATTAGCTGATCAACAGCCTGGTGATCAACAGAGTGACAGACAGACATGTGAGAAAAATTATCAAGCCAGCAAGATGCTTTAAATACATCTAGTAATGGTCTTGCCAAATTACTATTGAGTTTACAGTTAATAATTCGAATTTTAGGAGGGTAGATCTCATACCATATAAAGTTAAAAAAAAAAAGCAAAGCAAACAAAAGTAAATAAATAACTAAGTCCCTGACTGATTTTCATGAGCCCTCTTAAAATGGCTTCACAAGTCTCTCTCATTTCCCCTTCCTCTCCTACCTCACCTTTGCCATTCCACAAACATTGTATTGTAGTCAAATTAGCCTATCTGGTTCCTCAAATATACCCTGTTCTCACAGGCTGGCTCCACTCTAAGACATGCTTTGCTCACTCTCCTCACCCCATGCCTAACCCATCCTGGGTTTGCCAGCTGATACTCATCACAGGTCTAAAGTTAGGCCTTCATCCATGAAGCTTCTTGAATGCCTTCATCAGAAAGTGGCTGTTGTTACTTCTTTTCTCTTATCACACTTCTTACAAAACTTATAGCTCTGTGCTGTCATTTCTGCTTGAATTGTTTGCCTTCCACCCATCCTAAGCTGGAAGTTAATAATAGTTTGTTTCATCTTTATATCCCAAGAACTTAGTCCAGTAGCTGGCATAAATTAGGGCCCCAAGAATCATGTGTTAAATACATAAGTGAATAACTAAATGGTTGCTAGCAGAATGTTATTGAAAAAAGAGCTATCAGCATTTTATCTAACACAGACACCTGTGTGCATTTCAATAGTTTCTTGTGCTTAAGGACATGTTTCTACCATGAAAAATTAAACTTTGTTTGTTATACATGTTAATTTACATGTAGTGCCTTATTTTGATATTTCTTGTTGAAATAATTGAATTCTGAAAAAAAAAAAACACGAATAGCCAAAATCTATGGAGGATCTATTAAATGTTCAACTCTAAATTTAAAATGTTTTTTTCTGGCTTTAAGCCAGTGAAGATGCAGAACAAAAGTTGAATGATATATTTAGGTTGCAAAACAGTATAAACTTTGAATGATATATTTAGGTTGCAAAACAGTATAATGAGTTTCATGGCAAGATGTTAACATCATTATAAAACTGATTTTCCCCCAATTCTAGGAAGGTGTGTGACATCTGTTATAATTACAATCATCTCACCTTTCTCCTTTACTTTCTTTGGTTCATCTCAATGCTTCAACAGACAGAAGTCTAATTGTTGCATGATTTCTGTGCAAAGGTTAGCTTTTGTGACTCAAAGGATATCCAGAAAATATATGGACAAGGTTCAAGTGATTTTAATAGGCCATTTAATATTAGTCTAACCCAAGGACATGAACTAAAACCTCAACTCCAACTGTTACTAGGGTTGCAAAAGGGACTGGATAAAACATCTAAGGGATAATGCATGAAGTTTTTTGATAATCACAACTCACTATTTAAATTTAATATATATTTCTAAATTCTTAGAATTATTCCAGAAGAGAATGATCTATCCATGAATGTCTCCCTGCCATGGAAAGATATGACAGTGTAAAATTGATCATAATTTGATTATTGATAAAGAAAAGGAGAAAACATAAGCGTGAAGATGAAGGATGTCATCGCTGGGGAAAGTAGGCCAAGTAACTAAGAGGTCAGAATGTTAGAAGAACTCTCTGGTGAATATTGCATTTCGTTAAGTAGGTAATTAAAGAGAAGGCAAGAGAGAGGGGTGGTCTAGGGATCAGTGGCATAACTAGAAGTGTGTGGCATAGTTCTCAGGAAGAAGTTATACTTCTAAAAGCATGTGGATCTTATTAAATATAACACCCATCTATGTGCATGTGAAAAGTAATTCAGAGAGTCTTACCTATGCAGACAGTGTATGGCACATGTTTTGGAGTTCAGAGGTCTATCAAATAATTCTGTAAGGCTCTATTTCCAACAGGAAGGGAATGACGGTATTCTATCCAGTTCAATTTGATAACCAACTTCAAATCTGCATAGGGAACCAGAGAAGATACTCTAAATTGCAAGGCATTTTAATTGATCCCTGAATAATAAGACGTGATTATTGTCCCTTTTTTCATACCTTTTACGTATTTTTCTAAAATATGACTATGGACAATCTTCCTGTTCTTTGGTTTCTTTAATGCTCCCCCCTGGTTTTTCTTCAATGGAATTATTTTTAAAAAGTTGTTCAGGGTGTCAGTTTTTAATGATAATCTTATCTCTGTTCCCATTCTGAAAAATCACTCCATTTTCCCATACCTTCCTACATCTAGGCTTTTGCAAATGTTAGCTTTCGGGCTGTTTGCTTAGCTAATTCTCCCTTCTCTTTCTAAGACCATCTCAATATATGATTTCCTAACTTCCTAGTCCCCATCTAAGACAGGAATAACAGAAAATGCATTTGTAGTATGTTTTTCTCCTCCTAGCACTTATCAGTATCAGAAATGAATGGATTTTTGGTTATTTTCTGTCTTAACACCATCTTCCCAATACTAAGTACAGTTCCTTGTATAGAGTAAGAGCTCAGTAGATAATTACTGTGTCAGTGAATAGATGCAAGAATGAATGGTATTACACAAGAAATACTACTCACCAATTAAGAGTGATATATTTGAGTAAAAAAAAAAAAGATTACAAAGAAGTTTTAGAAAATGCATTATTGGGCTTGGCATGTGATTCAGTGTGAGAGTGCTTGCCTAGTACATCCAAGGTCCTGGGTTCAATTCCCAGAACCACAAAAGAAAGAGAGAAAGAAAAAAATGTACCAATGATAGTAATAAAAACATAAATTACATTTCAAAATATCTATAAAATGTTAAAAGTTATTATTTCCAAATTATTATTTAGCTGAAAAAATTAAGGTTTGTTTTGTATTCTTTTCATTATAATTATGTATATTTTCTATAATTAATACTTAATATTTCAAACCTAAACTAAAATCTTCAATCTCCTTGATTTACATTTTTAGAATTCCTTTGATTTGTTTTTTTTCTATTAAGTACTTGAATATGAAAAATGTCCTTTCCCCAAATCTGGCATATTACCACCATTATCTTCATCTTAAAACTTGACATTTTCCAGAATTTTCTTATATATCTTGGTTTATTTGATCTTCACAAAGACTCTAGGATATAAGCAGTATGAGTTTCTCCTTCATTTAACAGATAAATCTGTCATTCTTATCATAACAATGTTTGGTAATCTCTTCCTTTTCTAACATATTTTTCCTTTTGTTCTTGTCACTAAAAAGTACTTATTTGTCATATTTGAATCAAGGAAGGCAGATACCCATGTTGTTTTACCTACTAGTTATTTATTTATTTATTTATTTTTTCAGTACTGGGGATTGAACCCAGGGGCATTCCACATCGGAGCTATATCCTCAACCCCACTGCCATTTTTTTATCCTGAAATAGTGTCTCACTAAGTTGCAGAGAGCCTCACTAAGTTGTCAAGGCTGGCCTCTAACCAGTTATCCTTTTGTCTCAGCCTTCCAAGGACTGGGATCACAGGTGTGGCACCAACACACCCAGCTTCAGCCTTCATTATGATGAATCAGCTTTCATCATAAGCCCTCACTTTCAATTCCCTATAATAACTTTAAGACAGGAGTTATCTTCTTACATTAGAAAGATAGTAACACCTTGTTTATTATCTCACTCTGTGAAATGCAGAGAGAAATTTGAGATTGTTATTGTAGGAGAGTACTTCTTAACTGCAAATTATTAAATTATAATTATTCATCTTAATTTTTACACATTCCTAGAACCTTATCTTTATGATTCTATATATATAGATGGTAATAAATTAAATTCTTAATTAAGGTATCAGGCAATTTAGTTATGAATGAATGAAATGATAGGAATGAAAACATATTAACCGACACACACCACATACTAGATAACAAAATATTCTCTTTGCTTATAGACTATAAAATTACTTTAGACTTCTGTGTCTGTTCTCAAAAGCACATACTAAGAAAATTTCCAAATTGAAAGCCAACAATGTTAAGCTACCGGGAAATTTTGATGGTGTAAGTACAATAAATCTTATCTTGATAATATTTGTTATTGCTGCTTTTCTTAAGATTATTAGAGTACACAGTAATAATCTTAAAAGAAATGAGTAACTTTCAATGACCACATGAGAAAATGAGAATGACATAGTTCAAATCTTTCAAATCTGTCAGCATTAGGGAAAAAAAAAAGGAACCCTGTCTAAACATTCTTCTAGCAGTAGATGACAGTGCTATCTTCACATAGATGAAAAGTGGGCAATTATTAATATCATAGTTCCTTTTAGTTAGGTCAAATATTTATCAATTGTTTATGCTTGTGTATTTGTATATTTAGAAATGTATATTTATGGAGAAGACGGATAAAAAATGAGAAAGATACTACATTGGGGCAAGGACATTGTAAGGTTAAAATAGGAGGGAACATAGGCATACTATCTCTTCATCTTACAGAAGATTGAGGGCTAGAAAAAATGAGTGATTTATCTCTTATTGCATGATTACGGGGAGAAAAATCACCGAGTGACTGTGATGTTTAATTTTATGTGTCCACCTGGATGGATTCATGTTACCCAGATTATGTGATCTGATATTATTTGGGATATTTCTGGGATGGAATTTTGGATGAAACTAACATCTGAATTGGCAGCATTTGAGTAAACCAGATTGCCCTCAATAATGTGGATGGGTCTGTGCAATCAGTGGAAGGCTTGTATAAAGCAAAATGATTGACCCTAGCATGAGTGAATGCTGCAACAGATGGCCTTTGGACTTGAAATGCAATATCATCTCTTCTTGGACCACCAGCCTGATAGCTTTCAGACCTGTACTACAACATCAGGTCTCTCCCAGATCTCCAGCCTAAAAGCTTCAGAATTTAAAGTATAATATTGGCCTTTCCTTAGGTCTCTAGCCTACCTGTTCACTGCACAGATTTTGAACCTATCCAGCCTTCACAGTTTGTGAGCCAATTCCTTAAAATAAATCTTTCTTTATATATATTCTATTGGTTCTGTTTTTCTCGAGATCCCCGAGAGTGTCATAAGTATATTTACAAGTGAAAATAATAGATAAAAACATCAAATGTCTTTTCTTCAAAACATTTTATTTTCCTTTTTTATTGAATTGATTCTACTCTTAAAAACCACAACAAGGAGCATTCTACAGAGGGCTGAAGTTAAGCTTTAAATGAATGAAAATCTTAGGTCGTGAACGAACTTGTTTCTCTTACTATGAAGTGTTCAGTGTTCACAGTCTTAGAAATAGCCTGCATAATTGTAAAGCCAGTAACTTTCTACGAAAGAACTAAAATATATTTATGATAATAATCAAAGGTCACCAAATCACACAGGTGTACAAAGCTATTCATTCCTCCTGTTCATTGCTGTGCTATTCTTATTTGACTGCTCTTCCTGGGAAGCACATCACAAGCTCCACCTTGACCATGACATTTTCTTGTTGACTGTAGCTCCTATTCAACTCGCCCTTATTGAAACACTTTTCATTTTAGCCCATTATCTCTCATTGTTTCCTAGGTGTCTGAGTCACTCAATATAGTATTTAATTCTACAGGTTTTATTATTTCAGATGAAAGAGTCAGACAGGCTTAGAACGTGTCCCTGAGTGACTTGTCCTCCAGTAATTAACTGTACAATGGGTGGCCACTGTATGTCTCTGGGGACAAGAGGGAGCATGCTTATAGAAACATAAGTCTAGACTATTCTAGATGATTTAATTATAGAGCAAGGCTCATATAAGGAAACCAGAGACTGGTGGGAACACTCCCAAGGCTTCTATCCCCCAAACTGGGAGCACCCTGTCTTAGAATGTGATGATACAAAAGGTTGAAATTATTTTCTCAGGCCTATCCCTAAACAAAGTCTTGAATTTATAAGTATAAGGAAGGACAAGGAAGCTATAAGTTTAAAGGACCTGGCCTTCTGGAGCAAGGAGATCTCAGTTAAGAAATCATGTCACTGTCACAAGTATGACTGTTTGGAGTAAGTTTCCCAGAGGAAACTAACAATAAGGAACACTTTTAAGGAATGTTATTAAGTCCTCGGAAGAGCAGATGGTCAGGGCAATAGTTTTTGGAGTTGGACAATTTTCAGTGTGGTACAAATAGAAGGATTTGCAATGGCCTCTTCAGAGTCCAGCAAAGAGCTGATAGAGAGCCCTGGACAGGATATGGGTGGAATGGGAGTTCATAGGAAGGAAGATGAGAAAGAGGGGGTAGGGGCAAGGAGGTCTCCAACCAGAGGCAATATATGTACAAAAAGTTAAAGCCAATAGGGATTTGGGGTGAATGATGAAATTGTAAGGACCCAAATTGGGGAAAACATTATCTAAACTTAGATGAAAATAGGAAGAGTCGAGATTGGTAAAATTTGTAGGCTAGTGTCATCCAAGATGCAAGGAGGTCTTGGGGAATTGAAGCAGCCCAGGGAGTCTTGTGCAATGGATTTTGTTCTTGAAAAAGATTCCTTCTCTGGGAGCCAAAATGCTTTGAAAGCCTAGCATTACCTTCCCGCTTTGTGAATCCAGATGTTTCTATGGCGGTATTAAATGAAAAGCAGCAGACCCTTAATTTATCCAGCACTCTCCTTTCTTATTTTTAGGAATAAGACAGCTTTCTTTCTTTGATATGATCTGCCTCTCCTAAAGAAAATGAAGCATGATTACTAAACAGCTTCTGAAAGAGTCCCATCATCTTGCATTTAGAAATCCTTTGGGTGGAATTCAGTGAGAGATATGCAGGAGAAAACTCACTTTTCAAAACGTGCCTTTGTCTGCATGCTGTTCACGTAAATCACTTAGCAGCAGCTATGTATTGCCCTCAGCTGCAGATTCCACATTATCTAATGCCATGCAATTCATAACAACCTGATTTCTCTAATATGACAAGTAAGTACCTCTAGCAATGGCTCTGGCTCTTCATCAGTCTGTGATTATGGGGACTCAATATTGTGGCAGAAGTAAAGTCACTTGAATACACCTTAAAAGGAGGAACATTATCACTTTTAAACACATCGAGATGTTATGTTTTGTCAGGAGATATCATCTCCAATCAACTCTGTTTCTCTCCCCCAAACACACACTTTATGATAAGAAATATTTCATAACACTTAGATATGAGAAATGCATTTTTAAAAGGGACTATTGCTTTTGAACAAAAATGATTAGGAAAATTTATAAAAATTTTTAAAGAATGTGAAATACCTGAAGATTATAAATAGTAAAACATTTCTGAGATGTAAGAGCTTGAAAAATAGTCATAATAAACATATAGATATTTTTATATTCTCAAGACTGTCTTCCATCTCGTGCATAGTCCTCTTCCCTGTCGTTTGATTTTTTCATATTTTATTTTTCTTTTATTTTATTGGTGCATTGTAATTATACATCAGAGTGATAAAAAGATACATACACACAATACTTGGTGTTCTTCCCTCTGGATGCCATCTGCTCCCTCTTTCTACCCTCACATAATATTGAAGTTGGTATTGATAACTTCGTATCTGAACATGGCATTATTTGAATTGTTTCCTTCATGCGGTCTCCCCTTTGATGAATCCAGATGTGGAGGGTCCCAAAGGACAAGCATCCGAGGCAAGCGGCATCCAAGGAAGAACTGAAGTGCTCAGTCCAAAGTCCTGTAGTGAACTGAATCCTTTGGAAAACAGAGAATTTAGGAGCACATCCTGCACCCTGAGACCCTTGAAATGACTCCAGCCTGACCTTCACCTTCAAGTCTCAGGAAACGCCCTGAACTGGAGACCTCAACTAAGTCCTGTGCAGATTCCTGGCCCACAGAAATGAAGAATAATAAATGTGGCTCTTTTAAAACTCTAAGTTTGGGTGCATTTTGCTGTGCAACTATAGTGAAATTGCATATACTCATTAAAATGTTCCTAATGGATATTAATCTCCCCCATCCCTGAATGATAGCACTCATTTGGAAAGTTAATTATAAATTGTATTGCATTGTTCACTTAGTGTTAATTGGTCTTTTTAAAGTTCTTATATTTTTTGAAAAAATATATTGGTGCATTGTAGTCATACATCTTTGTGAGGTACAAACTTGTAGATGCATACATGCACACAGGTCCTCAGTTTACCCTTCCCCAATTCCCACCTCATTCCTTTCCTCCTACCCCCTTCCCATGTTCAGTTTAGTGATTGACTTTGATATGTTTGTGAATGTACATCATGTGCCTTAGGGTGTTTCTCCCTTCTCTTCCTTCCATCCCTCTAGATAAAGAAGGAAAACCTTAGATGAGCAAAGAAGTTAATTGGTCATTTTTAAACCAGTGTTCTGCAGAGCCCTAAATGGTTGATATGTGTATGAATATGTGTTTTCTGCATGACATGGTTGTGTGCTTGGTGGAGAGATTAAATGAGAAAACTAAGTGGGCAGTATTAGGGTCTTCTCTCCCTCCCCTAATGAGAACAGTTCTTCTTTTACCTGCTAAATGTGTTAGACTATGGCATAATGTTTAACTGCAGGCAAGAGGTGATATTTCAAAAAGTTTAAAAACTATTGACTTGTTTCATCCCCTTATGTCCTGTTCACTACTACATTTAAAAACATGTAGGTTATTTAAGGACTATGAGTATTTTTAAACAATCTGTAATTTTTGTTCAGTTATTCCAATCTTAAGTTTTCAAATGAACACTCTTAAATTTTCCTTTATAAAAGTATGCTCAGTTATGTAAAATCAAATGACTCTAAACCAGGCAGCAGTATTTCCACTTTACAACTTGAGGTTGTGATTCACATGACAATAAATTTAAGGAACAAAATTGGTTCTATGCCTGAATGACCATTCAAATCATAAAATAATAGAATCTTAGAATCGAAAGAGATCATAAAGGTTATCATCACTTAAAATACTTCCCCTATGATTTAACTTCCCTATAAACTCTTTATCAAGTCATTAGTCTGTTCTTTAAAAAAAAATTCCTGTGATACCAAGTTTGAGGCTAAAATGCAAGTTCACAACTTGGACTAAAAATTTTACCCTTGAAAATCTAGAATTTTGACACCTAGACCCTCAATAAGAACTCAATAACTTAATGCAATGGTTAAAACCATTGCATTAAGTTATTGAGTTCTTATTGAGAACCATCTCTGGAAGTAAAATTGTATAACTACAATATACCACAAAAGTGTCTCCTGGATGGGCACGTTCTTATTTTTGACAAATGTGGAAAGTTTCCAGCCATTATTTCTTAGAGTTCTATAGTATATTCTCAATCTCTCTCTTCTCTCCCCTCTCCCATATCCCCTTTCCCCTCTCCCTTCTCCCCTCTCCTTTCTCTCCTCTCCCCTCTTTCTACTCCTGTCTCTCATCTTCTCTTCTCTTTTCTTCTCTTCTCTTCTCTTCTCTTCTCCCCCCTCTACCCCCCACCCTCTACTTTAGAGACTGGGCACTTAGTGGAGGGGCTGGGCAGTAACTTGAGGTCTTCTAAGTTTCCCTTTCTCAGTGTGTAACCACTACCTCATGAGTAAGGATAAGGATGATAGGGAACCCTACCTCACCACCATAAATATCTGAGACTTGACTTCAGCAATAGGTAGTTGGGACAGGATGATAAATGATAAAGGCCTATTGTTCCTGGGAAGAAAGATCTTTGAGTGGGAGCTGAGGTAAGAGAGATTCTCTTCTTCTAGGCTGCACAAGTCTGCTTGGTGTATGTCTCACTGAGCCTGGAGGAGGGAAAAGGAAAGTAGCCTAGGTTCAAATCCCAGACTGGTGCTTTTCTTACTGGATTTTCCTGAATAAATGTTTCTATGTTTCCAGTTTTCCCTTAGGACCATTTTCAGAGCCTGTAAAATGTTTGTTTTCTAAATTATTTTCACCAGTTTCACTAGGGGCTGGGTGTACAGAGTTCCTCACTCTGTTGCTGCAGAACAGCCTGGCATATTTAGCCTGCTAAATAATCTGCAAGCTGTTGGGTGTTGCTGGAGCATTCAGCGCACGTGAGTTATTATAATAGAGAAGTCCAGAAATATAAGCATTTTCCTTTTAGCAATGAGTAGATTCTGAGGGCTTTTAAGCTGAAGAGAGATAGGATCAGATTTTCATATTACAGAAATTTTTAAAAATAGCTAAGCTGATATAAATTTTATGCAGTCTTTAGCCTCTTTCTTTGCCTCTTGACCTCTGTACTATGCTTCATTAATGAACTAGATCATGGTTCAATATGAAAGAAGGAAGCCTGTTGTGGTGCTACATGCTGAGACCAGAGGATTACAGGTTCCAGACCAGCCTCACTCACTTATCAAGCCTCTCAGCAATCTAGCAAGACCTTGTTTCAAAAGAAAACAAAAAAATTTTAATAAAGAGATGGAGTGTAGCTTGGATGTAGAATGCCTCTGGGTTCAATTCCCAGTACCACACACACACACACACACACACACACACACACACACACACACACACACACTATAAATATGTATATATTTATATCTTCAGTATCATATGCACTATACATATATATATATATATGTATATATAGTACTTGGGATATATAGTGTTTAATTATATTATATATATGAATATTCTATCCATCATATACAATATGAAGGATAGAAAACAACAGAAAGAAGAGGTGAGATGACCTGTTTTATCTGTATTATATACCATTGCTTTTCCATCAATATTAAACACTTTGGAAAAGATAGAAAATAAATAAAAAAGGAAGGAAAAATTCCATTAGTCAGCTAGATCTGGGACATGTTCTGTGGTATATTCTTGTCTTGGATATTCACAGCGTGAATTAGGAAGAGAAAAATCTCCAGAAGTACTGCAAAAAATAAATTTGTTTACCTTTGTTTACACATAGTTTTCAAACTTATTTAGCAGTGAAGCATTTTTTTTCTTTTTTAGTTTTCTTTAATGTGCTTTTATTGGTGCATTATAGGCTCACATCATTATGTAAATCATGTTGATAATGAGACACATGCACATAGCACTTGGTGCCCCCTACCTCCCCATCTCCTCCTTCCCCATACAGAGTACTGAGATTGCCGTTGGTATTTTCACATATGCACACATAGTCAATGGCAGTATTTCCATTAATGAACCTCAGTTTTCCCCCTCCCTTTCCTTTAGACCACTTCTCTGGCTCCACTGAGGTTTCTCCTCCATGATCTGGAGTCCCTTTTGTGGAATTTCAGTGTAGTTCTGATTTGCATCTCCCTGATTGCTAATGAAGTCAAACATTTTTTTCATGTATCTATTGGCCATTTGTATCTCTTCTTTTGTGAAGCGTCTATTCAATTCAGTTGTCCATTTCTTAATTTGATTATTTGGTTTTTTAGTGTAAAGTCTTTTAAGTTTTTTGTATTCTAAATACTAATCCTCTATCAGAGGGATAGCTGGTAAAGATCTTCTCCCATTCCATAGGCTTTCTCTTTAGACTCTTGATGGCTTCCTTTGATATGCAGAAACTTCATAGTTTAATGTCATCCCACTTACTAATTCATGTTTTAATTTCCTGAGCTTTGAGGAGTCTTGCTGAGGAAGTTTCTACCTGTTCCTATATGTTGGAGTGTTGAACCTATGCCCTCCTCTAGTAGCTTCACCATCTCTGGTCATGAAGCCCCTTTTCAACTGTCCTCAGTCGAGTTCTGTGATGAAAATGCAATATATTGGAAGATTTTTACAAGGTGAATGACAACTTAATAAATCACAAAATATTCATGCTCTACTAAAAATGGAATAGATAAATATGTCTAAGGTTAATTGTGAGGACCATAGTTGTACACTTAGAAAAATAAAAATAGCAATATACTGCAAGGGGTGACGGTGCACACTTAAAATCTTTGTACTTGGAAAATTGAGACAGGAGGATTGCAGGTTCATGGACAGTATTAGCAATGTTGCAAGACTCTCAGCAAGACCCTATTTCTAAACAAAAAATAAAAAGGGTTGGCGGGTATAGCTTGGAGGTAGAACACCTTTGGGTTCAAAGTCTAGTGCCAAAATAAATAAATAAATAAAAGCAATATATCACTAGAGTTGTTAAGTAGAAGGCAAAAAACAAGTCTGTTTTAGGGACATTTATTTGAAATTCTTTAATAATGCTAAATTTTCAGTGATTGGTGCTTAATTTTTTAATGTGGCCCTGAAAGGGTTCATAACTGAAGAACAAGGTGGGTATTTGTTTAAAGAAAATAATTTTAAATAAAAAATTCAATGTGACTATGAAGTAATTAGTTGGATTTTATGTGACACAAAAGCTAATCCTAAAATTATTTTCAAAGGAGAGAATTTCTAAGGCCTTTGTAATATATCAGTATCATTATTAACAGCATATTCTTTTCCTTTCTTTGTGTGTGTGGTCCTGGAGATTGAACCCAGGAGCATTCTACCTCTTAACTGAACTTGCAGCTCTTTTTATTTCTTTTTTTGAAAAAGGGTCTCAGTAGGCTGCTGAAAGTCTTGCTACATTTCTGATGCTGTTCTCAAACCTGCAATAATCCTGTTTCAGCCTTCCAAGTACTATGGTTACACTTGTGCACCACTATGTCCAGATAACATATTCTTTTTAAAGTTCCTAATTTAAAGGGCAATATGTATATTTTGTTCATTTGAAAACTAATCCAGAAGCTTTCTGAATCAGAGTAAAAGCATATGTGTGGACAAATAATACTCTCCTCCTTTCATATGTTTATCTGGACATGGAAGGCATCAAAGCATAAAAAAGTGAAAAAAAAATGTAAATTAAAAAAAAACATACCATTTGTCACAATCCTAAACATCAGGCTAAAAAGCACTTTTAGCCAAGAAGGCAGAACCTGAACCTGGAAAAGGTCCTCTTTCTAAAAACCAAGTGCAAATTGGACTTAACATAAACTGTGGAATTGCTCAAAATAAGAACCCTAGCTACCCACTGAGATGAAGACTGTGATGAAGGGTCCCGCAGTGGCATGAGGTTAGCAGGAAATGCAACCAAAGAAGCCAATTGTGATCACATGGAGAGGCAAAAAATATGAGATCGTCATTTCTATTATCTGTAACTCAGACAGGGGAACTTGAATAAGAAGCTCAGTGAAGGAAAAGTTTTGGAAGATACTGTGAATTAAGGAAACTTGGCATGAGCCACAGCAAGCCTTGAATGCTAAAGCCATCTACTGAACAAAAGAATAACACAGTTCATGAATGTGTTCTGAGAAGAAGCTATGCAATGACCCACATCACCCCTCTGTCCACCAGGCACATTAAAATAATGAGTAAAAAATAGGATGAAGTCCAAATAAAAGCTATACTTTAGTCATTGCTGTTTGTGAGAGTGTTAATTCCTTAGTTTTGACTAGTGTAGTATGGTTATGTCTGATGTGGGCACTCAGGGAAGCAGTGAAATATATGCAGGAGCTGACAGACTCTAGGTGTCACTGCTCTATAAGTCTAAAGTTATTCCAAAACAAAAATGTTTTTTCTGAAATAATTAACTATATATGATAGAATGGATGAGTGCATGTGTGTGCGTGTGTGTGTGTGTGTGTGTGTGTGTGTGTGTGTGTGTGTGAAAGAAAGGGGTGGGGGTTCTATGAGAGAGAGCAAGAGGAGGAGGAATCATGTAGAATCCCCAAGGCCACACACACAAGGCCCTCTCCTTAGCAACCAACCCCTGAATTTAACCTTCTAACAAGGCTTCCCTGTCTCTGTGAGGTCTACAGGTACATTATAAATCCAAACCATAACACAAACTAATGTACAATGACAAACAGGAGAGTGGTTACCTGGGGAAGAGGGCAGTGGACCACAAAGGAGTAGAAGGGAGAATTGAAAAGGATAGGGAGAAATTTGGGGAAATGATGGATATATTTATTATCCTGATTTGGATGACAATTTCATGAGCATGTGTATATGTCAAAATTTATTAAATTTACTTTTTATATATGTACTTTGTTATGTTAATTATACTTTAATAAAGGTATTTATAAATCTTTCTCTGTAGGCCATGGAAATTATAGACAATGCAGTGTTAATTAAGCATGCAGAGCTAAAGAAACAAACTTAAAATAATAATACAACCATTATAGAAAAGAAACCCATGTTCAGAAAAGAAAAGTAAATGCAGAGGATTAAAATTTGCTGAATTGAAGCTGAAAGTCATCTTAATTCACTTAATGGAACATTTTCACAGAAAAAAAAATATAAGCATCTACATGAGTTTTCTTACCCAGTTTACTGGCTCTTACAAGTTCAACTACATGCTGATATTCATTTAATGACAAAGCTCTTTATAAGAGATTAACATGAGGTTTGAAAACATATTATAGATCTTTAAATAGAAACTATCTCCAGATGAAAGGAAAGGAAAGGAAAGGAAAGGAAAGGAAAGGAAAGGAAAGGAAAGGAAAGGAAAGGAAAGGAAAGGAAAGGAAAGGAAAGGAAAGGAAAGGAAAGGAAAGGAAAGGAAAGGAAAGGAAAGGGAAGGAAAGAAGGAGCAAGGATACGTGGGAAAACTGTGTGTTAGAAGGTTAAATTCAGAGGAGGAATTAAGAAGATGTTTCAATCAGATATTTTGTAGGAGATGTGGCATACTTTATCAAATGTCAAATATTAAGGTGGGTTTTTTACTTATGTGGATTTAGAAAACTAATTATGATGCCACCAACTCATTTCATCACCACATCATTTCAAAATTATTTCATAAGATTCAAATTCATTCTTCAAAGCTTAATACTTCATAACCTTCCAGAAAATTGTTGTGCAGAGCATCAAAGGCTCTTCATTTAGCTTAGGGCAACGATCTTTCAAAAATGGTCCTTCCTTATGACAGGAAATATGCCGATGAGAAGACAATGTACCGAGCACTGAAACATGCCCAGGAAGGTGGGGATTTTTTTCTAATTCAGTGGAACCTGTATCAGAGAAATGGTTAGAGTTAGTTTTGAAGAAATCACACTGTCAGCCAATTCCCTGAAACAACAAATTAGGTTTGGATGTTCATGTTGATAACAATACACATGCACTTGTGAATATGGTATTTGTCACATAATAAAGCTTTCCTCATGCCAGGAGAGTAGGTCAGGATCAAGCTTATCCTAACATGGCTTGAAAGAGAGAATAGATGATAGGTAATTAACTTAGAGTTTAACAATGACTGGAGGGGGTCTGGAGAAATGGTTTCCTGTCATGGGCTTTTGGTTTGGGAGGTTTAAATTTCCTACTGGTATCGAAAGAAGGAATACCCACATTTTCCTATCAGCTTGCCTAGCTCTAGGGACAGAATGAAAACGAGTGTGTTGGGGCTTGAAAGCTGTCAGCAGTTAAATATAAATATAAAATGTAGAGTCATATTATTAACCATGTAATCAAAAAAGACAAACCAGCAACATGGTAGTAATAAAGAAGTTAATGTATATGTTAAGCAAAATTTGAATATGAAAATTGAAATATCTTCTATCCAGAAAACTAATAGAGCTCAACTAACACCTACTTCTATTCTGATAAAGTTATTGAATTTCAAGAATAAAAAACAATCAATGGAGCATCCAGGAAGAAAATGTAAAGTGTATTTAATAGGGGAACAACAAAGTTGTCCTCAAACTTCTCTATATTAAATACAATGCCAGAAGACATGCAGCAACAGCTAGAAAGTTATGAGAGAAAGAAAGTATGCCCAAGGCATGCATCCCTAGCCAAGTTGCCATTCAAGTATAAGAGCAAAAAGTGAACTTTCAAATAACACCAAAATTAGGGATTATGCATGCATGAGCTTTTCCTTAGAAGACTACTGGATTATAAAATTTAGCCAATAAAGTAAAACAACAAAGAATTAGAAACAAGGAAACTGTGGTAAGAGGAAAGTATAATAAGAGTAATCGATACTGATTATGCATAGAAATAAGACTTTCAAATTGTAGGGCTATAGTTACAGAAGATAATTTACATTCTATAAACTTTGAGAAGATAAAATTGTAATATAAATAAAAAAGGAGATACTATGATTACATATTATATACATAAAAGAGGAGAGAGGGAAGGTCTGGGTGATATTTTGATTATCTTTCATAGAAAATAATGAATAAGTACCATTTATGTTCCACAGTTAATCGATATAGTGCTTTCTCATAATTACTTTTTCTAACTTTAGATTTTTAGAAATTAACTATTTAGCTTTCCTTCACTGTGACAAAGTATCTGAGATAATCAGCTTAAGAGAAAAGATTTATTTTGGCTCAAGAGTTCAGAGATTCTGGTCCATGATCACTTGGCTTTGTTGCTTTGGGTCTGTGGTAGCAGAGTACATCATAGCAGGAGCACATGGGAAACTTCTCACCTCACAGTGGCCAGGGGGGAAAAAAGAGAGAGGCAGAAAGGGATTGGGGTTACATAGCCCCCTCAAGGGAATGCCCCCAAATGATTTAACTTTCTTTTCCTAGGCCTCACCTTCCAAAAGGCCACTACCTTCTGTTGGGGGCCAGCCCTCAAGGGAGCAGGGTCGGGGGTGTGGATCAAGACGAGGTCGCAAGAATACACTCACACCCAATGCAGTGTTGAAAATGCATCTGTTTAATTCACCTCAGTCACCGTTTCTTATACTGTCTTATACAATGAGGCAGGAATTTTTACAGACTTGTTTTTCCTAAAGTTGAGTGGGTACATCTTTAATTAGAAAAGCTATTTCCCATAGTATTTGATGGGATTAAGAGAACAGCAAAGGTTACAGAATACAATATGTATATAAAAATTCTTTTAGTACAAAAACAGTGTTAAAGGTTAAAGATGAAGAGTCCCTATTCATCAATTTAAATCTTCATTATTTATTTTAGTTCCTGTAAGCAGTGTTCTTATTCTCAGGCAGCTAGAGTTAGTTAATGAGTGGTGGAGACAAAGGGGGAAGGTAGACAAACTATCTGTCTTAAAGCTTTCTTTACTCATAGATAAAATAGTAGACCTAAGTTTCTTTGGTTTAGTAGCTAAGCTTGCAAGGTTCAATTCCTGATGTTTGTAAAAGACTAATGAATATCTCTGAGAGGAGCTGAGACATTGTCTTTTTTGAGGAATCACAATCCATCCAGCCATCCTGTGTCTCTAAGAAATTTTCCTTATAATTAATGTGAAAGGAAAACCCAAAGCACCCCAAATTTCCAGAACATAATAATGCAAAATGGGAAATGCCACAAGTTCCTTCTTTTGGAATCGTCTGCCTTGCAGGGTTCCAGTGGGACCGAGTCCTTGCTCAAGGCCCAGCTATTAAGATGACGTTGCAACCTTCTAATAGCACTGCATGCTTGGGACCAAGACTTTAAGACATGAACCTTTGGGGTACATTCAAGATAGAAACTATTAACAGTGATAAAATGTGTTTTTGTGATATTAAGCCTTTAAGTTTAATTTCATGGTTTCTCTTTTTGGTTAAATTCAGTAAAAAAAAAACAATACTATGGTTTTAACTTAAAATAGTATGTATAACTAGTACAAGAGTTTTCTGAAATCATTTGTTTATATATTTTCATCTATTCATTTGGCTTTATGACTATACATTTTGAGAGTTGTCCATAAAAATGTCCACCAAATATTTAATGAAAACTATTTCTGCATGGTGATATTAATGTTTTCTTCCATAACTATTTTATTTTAGGATAGTTTTGTAATCACATAAAAACTGAGAAGCTAGTATAAAGAATTCTCCTATACCCCCCATCCAAACCCCCACTGTAAACATCTTACATTAGTACAAATAAACACACATTAATATAATACAATTGTATTAATTTGTCACAAATAACAAACCAGTATTAATATACTATTATTAAATAAAGAGCAAGTTTTGCTCATATTTCCTTGATGCACATTTAATATCTTTTTTCAAAGGTTTCATTTGGGACACCACATTAGATTTTAGTCATTATGTCTCTTTGGGCTTCTCTTGGTTGTGATATTTTTCAGATTTTTCATGTTTTTGATGACCTTGACAATTTTTTGGTTTTGTGTTTATGTGGCACTGGGGATTGAACCCAAGGACATTCTATTTCGAATATACATCTCCAGCTCTTTATTCTTTATTCTTTGTTTTGAAGCAGGGTCTCACTAGTTTGCTGAGAGTCTTGTTAAGTTGCTGAGGCTGTCTTGGAATCTGAGCTGCTCCTATCTCCATCTTCTAAGTACTGGGATTACAGATGTACAACACCAAGACAGCTGACCTTGACAGTTTTGAAGAGTGATGATGACTTATTAGCTCAACAAGTGCTGTATGCTTGTATGTCCCTATCACTTTGAAGTTCATTATGATCTGTGATTGTAATGCACCAATATGAGTATATTTTAAAAAAGATTTTCATATTTTCCTTACGATTATATTAGGGTTGTATAGAGTTTTGGGAGACCAAAGAGATAAACTGTTATTCTCATTACATCATATCAAGAGGTCACACTATTAACATGCTAGCACTATTGATGCAAAGCTTAATCATCCCACTGAGATAATATTTATCAGGTTTCTCTCCTTTAAAGGTGACTTTTCTGTGCCCCTGACAAATTGTACTCTTGGAATGGAACTCACTAGACATAGTATTCACTGTGCATATCTCAAGGAGAGGAGAGTTTGGCTTCATTTCTTGAGAGCAGAATATCTACATAAGTTATTTGGAACTTCTGCCTGGAAGATTTCTCTGTTCCTCCCCTACTTATTATGTTCACATTTATTTATATCAATAGGGATTTATTTTATTTTATACTTTGAATTATAACCAAATTCTAAGACTTTTTTGTTCAAATCATTCTGCCTTTGGCCATTAAGAGTTCTTTCAGTTATGTCCTAAGTCCCTTTGACCTATTTCCCATCATTGTGGGTTTAGTGCTATTTCAACAGTATTGTCACTGCTATCACTCAAAACATGTGATGACCACAACTTAGAGGAATCAAGATTTATTTGCTCACAGTTCTGGAGATTTCAGAGGTTTCAGTTCATGTCAGGCTGAGTAAAGTCTGTGGAGCTCGGGGCATGGCAGCAGGGAGCAGATACAGTGCAGAGAAAGGGGTCCATGGACTTATATCTAGTCCTCAGCACCACAGGCCCAGTGACCTACCTCCTCCAGCCACACCCTACCTACTTCAGTTACCCAATAAATCCTTTACATCTACTGATGAAATTAGAACCCTCGTGATTCAATTACATCATCTCCAGACATCAGTGCATGAGCTCTTCCAGGGGATATCCCATATCCAAACCATAACACAGATATCTTTGGGGGGTGCTTGATTACTTTCTGGTACTATAAGGTACTCCCAGGCTCATTTTCTATAATTCCTGCTCCAGATACAGGATCAGTTCTCCAAGGAATTCTGGATCTAAGTGTGAGGTACACATATTGTTATGTAGTGTCATTACTTCCAATCCTTCTCAACTAAGCAAGCAAGGGAATAATTGTATGTACTAATCCATCAATATATTCATATCTATAAGTATTTCTATATAAAACTATATGAGCTTATCTTAAGCCAAATGTGAGTTCATACGTATGTCTCCAACTCTATAGATCATTCTAGCCTTGGGCTCACCTGTATCCTCTCCTTCCAACAGTGGAGAAACCAGGCTCCCATCATTTCACATAGATTTACATAGTTTTTCAGTTCCGGTGTACACATTGAGAAATTTCAGAATTGTTGGCTTATGGTCCCATAGAAAACAATTTTATCAATTGCTCTGTAATGCTTATTTGTAGATATTTTTGCCTTTAGTCTTATAGATGTCATTCGTTCCTAAAATATTTAGATGAGCAGATTTTTCCCTATCCCCTTCAGTAACATCTTTAATATATTTGCAATACAGTTAGGTTCTTTTGTCACAATTAGTATCTACCTGTGATCCCTTAGTCCCTTCAATGAATTCTTTATGTGCATGCATTAAGGTTCACTCTTTGTGCTGTAAATTTCTATGGGTTTTTACTATTGCTTAGCGTCATGTACTCATCATTACAATACCAGACAGAATAGTTTCACCACCATAAAAATTTCCCTCTGCTTCACCTATTCAACCTTCTCCCCATTGGGTTGGTTTTTATGCTTGCTTGTTTAGTTTTCTATGTTTCTTGCTATACAAATATCTTGTATCATTTTTGCTTAAAATTAAGTCATTAATCTTTCAAATGACACCCGATTCTTTAAATTTACTTCATTAAGTAAATTGCCAGAGAGGAATAGTATACTTGGGAATAGTATACAATGTATTTAAAATTGAAGGCGTTTCAGACATAGTGGCACATGCCTGTAATCTCTGTACTCTAGAGGCTGAGACAGAAAGACACAGTTTTGAGGCTAGCTCAGAGTAACTTTGTGAGACTCCCAGATGCTTACTAAGATCTTCTTTTAAGATAAAAAAGTTTAAAAAGGGCTGGCGGTGTAGCCTAGAGGTAGAATGCTCCTGGGTTCAATTCCCAGCACCAAAAAAAAAAAAAAAAATTTAAAATATTGAAGGAGCACAGTACCTCAACATTGTAGATTCTAAATTGAAAATATTATTTCTGAGTAACCAAAGCAGCATTTTATAAATATTGCAATTTACAGGGACAAAAAAGAATGAATGAGATTTATATATTTATAGTCTACTTATTATATTTGCTACTTGTATATACTGCTAATGATTATTTGTCAAATATATAATGCAGATTGCAATATTACCAACATTTTGTTTCCTAGAGCCATGTTTCATTTGTTTCAAAATAAAGAAAGCCATGTTTCATTGTAACAAAATAAAGGAAAAAAGAATGTACTATCATTTGTAAATCTGTCCAGGACATTATTTTTCCTCTATCGATAATTAAGATTTTCCTTTATTCTGACTTTAGAAAAAAAATTCCAAATGAATGTACATTAAACTGAAAGGATTATGTTATCTGAAGATTAAACCCATGGATGTCTTACTTATAGATTCATACTATTTTTCCCAAGTAGAAACAATATTATTTTAATGGATTAAAATGAAGAAATTAAAAGCTCAATTAAATTTTTAAGCATATTCTTCTCATCCCAGTGGTTATCATGTCATATTAATTTTTTATCTCTTATATGACAGCTAATAGTTTGGACAAGATTTGAGTGTATTCCCTAAAAGATCATGTATTGAAATTAAATGCCCACAATGAGACATTTAGAAGGTAGGAACATAATCTGACTATAGTGTTTAGCAGTGGGAACCTGGAAGGTATTTAGTACTAGATAAGGTCATCAGGCTGGAGCCTCATGATTGAAATGTGGTGGCTTTGTAAGAAGGAGAGGAACAAGAAGATACATACATACATGTGTTCCCTGTTTCTTGCCCCATAATGCCCTGTACCAGCTCAGGACCCTGACAGCAAGAAAGTCTTCACTAGATATGGCCCTTCAACCTTTGACCAGAACTGTGACCCAGAATAAACATCTCTTCTTTACAATTTACCAAATCTGTAGTATTGCATTGCTAGCAACAGAAAGTGGACTGCAAAATTGATAATGATTATTCTACCTTGTTTTATAATTATTTTACAAAAGAATTTATTTGAACAAATATTAATGAGGACTGATGTGCAAAAATTTTGTTAGGGAGCTGGAGATATGTAAAGAGACTAAGAAACAGTCTCTACAATGAAGGAAATTTCAATTTGGTAGGATTAACTCATGTATAATTTTTATTTTATGGTACTAGGGATTGAACCCAGGGTCCTTGTACCACTCAGTTGCACCCCCAAACCTTTTTTATTTTGAAACAGGGTCTTGCTAAGTTACCGTGTGCTAGCCTTGAATCCTATCTCAGCCTCCCAAGATGGAAATTATAGGTGTGCACCACCAACCCATCTAATTAATGTACGATCTTTTAATGTGCTACTTTTCTAAAAATTTAGAAAGGGTTATAAAAGGAAGAACCTAAGAAGGAGTGTCAATAACTTCTCTTACCAACTATGTCTCTTAGTTCATAATTATTCTTCAATCAATACATTCTTCTGCTTCTATGACATTCCATGGAAAATGTTTTGGGTGAGGTTGTCAATGACCTTATTTGTGTTCTTGAAGAAGAATCACACCTGCCAAGATGAGCAAATATTGATTTTATTCCAAAGCACTGCCAGCAATAAGGAAGACAGCAACACCAGGACTGCATATTAAGCTCTGCTCAAACAAAGAACAATAAGTGGGTTTGAGCAGGGGAGGGGAGATGTAGGTCATCAGTGTTTAGTAATTGGCTTTATACAAATGAACAGTAAAGTTTCTCTCATCTTCAGACAGGAAGTAGTTTCACAACTTAGAACAAGGCATCCAGTTAAGTTAGGTCATTTCCTTCACGTGGAGACTGGAAGATAGAACTCTTAATCTTCCTTGATGATTACATTTCAAAGAGATGTCCCCAAGTCATTTGGAAAGACAGCTTTGAGTTGTAAAAGAGGCATGAGGATCTTTAACAAATTCTCAAAGAGGATGTATGCCTCTCTGAAAGATGAGAGAAAGGATTTTAATTATATGTATTACATGTATTACCTGGGTTTTGTTTTTTGTTTTTGTTCTTGTTGTTTTGTTAAGTAAATTCACTGAGAAAAGGGAAGTCAACTCCCAGAATGAGGAATAAGCCTTTGTAAAATTCAGTCAAGTTGAGGGAACTGTGAAGATCCATTTGGTCAGAGGTAATGAAAATAATGATTTTTAGTTCCAGTCTTAATCAGAAATTTTCACCCTTTCTGCCAGCAACCTTTTTATGTGTAAACCCTATGCTAGGCACTAATTATTCAAAAATAATGACATTAGTGCGATCTTTTTGTTTGCATCAGGGAATATTTTGGTCAAAACGAAGGGGACATTTCATTCTTTTTGACATGCCCTAAATTAATTAATAGGCTGTTTTTATAAAGCAATTCAGAACTCTTAGGGAAAATCATTACTCTAATAGTTTGTGGTATTATTACTTCTTGAAACAAAGTCCCTTTACTTTCTAGAGAAAGTAACAATAAATAAGGACCAACTATCACCACAATAGATTCTCATCATTAAGCTGTTCAAGTCTCTCAACCACAAAGGCTTAAAAAGAATCAGAGACCCTTGGCTGCCTCCCTATTTTATAAGAGAAAATTAAATTAATTTACTGTAACTCTCCATCATTAAAAGCCCACTAATTCTCATTCTTTAGAGAAAACTAATTTCTTGGCTTGAAAAAAGATGACAATAACAATTCAACATAATTATAATTTCCTTCACCTTATGTATACTATAGTTTGGGCTTCCTCTATTTTTTTCTTCAGTACTGGGGATTGAACTCGGGGGCATTCTACCTCCGAGGTATACCCTCACCCCTATTTTTATTCTTTATTTTGAAACAGGGTCTCACTAAGTTGCAGAGTGCCTCACTAGGTAGCTGAGGCTGACCGCGAACCCAGATCCTCCAGTCTCAGCCTCCTAAATGCTGGGATTACAAGCGTGCGCCACCATGCTCGGCTTTCCTCTATTTTTTAAACAAATATACCTAACATTTTTTTTTTTTTTTTTTTTTTTTGCGGTACTGGGGATTGAACTCAGGGGCGTTCTACCTCCGAGCTATACCCCCAGCCCTATTTTTTATTCTTTATTTTGAAACCGGGTCTCACTAAGTTGCGGAGTGCCTCACCTAACATTTTTTAAATGAGTAAAAATTTCTCCTTACATATTTCAGGATTCAGAAATATTGAAGAATGTCATCAGTTATTATTCCCTTTGGTTATAATTTATATAAATTTTCTCATAGAATAGCACACAATTTGGAATTCCATGCTCTCAGAAAGGAAACAATAACAAATGGCTAACAAATGGCTTGGTAAGACAATATAGTCCAATTTCTCTACACTTCCCTGATTTTTCTGATCCGTTAGTCAACCATGAGATAGAGCTGCCCTCCGAGATTCCATTTTGTACTTGGTCATCTTCTCTCTTCCATAAACAAGGTGGGCAGTCCACATTGCTTTCCTACTTATGTCTTTTACCTCCCTCTTTGTGTTAACCACTCTTTGTCTTATGTCTTGTCCAGTTCCCTCATCTAAAGTCTATTTCCTGTTTCTGTCTAGAGATATCTCAAACCATGCCATTCTCTTCTCCCTCAAATTTACTTATCCTGTTGTATTCACAATGTTGTTTAATGCCCTCCCAAAATTACCCAAACTAGTGACCTTCTATTCCTTGTGTCAAGTCTTTATTCATCTTATCCTAATAACTGACCTTCGCTGATCTCAGACCAAAGGATGTGGACGGTGGTCTGACTGGATTTCATGAAGCGAAACCTGACAAGTGAGTACTTAAGCTTTGGTAGCAGCCTTGAGCAAGGAATTTGGTCCCAAGTACTCAGAGCATAGTTTGCAAGAGGAAGAGAGAGCTTGGTATGCCCTTTATTTCGTAGATTCTACCTCCTGTGGGGAGGACATGGAGCAAAGCTCTCTAAGGCTTGGGGTTAGTGCCAAATCCTAGTTGCCTGGATCTAAGTGTGACCATCTTAGATCATGTTTAGCCTTATCTTCTTCACCTCTCATTGTAGCAAATTAATTATGAGGCCACACAATCCACCTCACAAAGTATTTCTCAGGTCTGTTGCCTCCTTTCCATATGCCCTTGTGTACCTGTAGCCCAGGACCTGCCAGCTCTCATTCTAAGTATTTCCACATCTTCTTCATAGGCCTTTTCATAAATGTCCTCCATACTTCCAAGACAGTGACCTTCCTGAAATGTAAATCTGATTATGTACCCCTCCTTAGCATGCTTCAGTGGCTCACTATGACCTGAAGAATAAAGCCAGAACAATGGTGTGGTTTCCAGGCTCAATATTGGTGAACAGCATATCGTTGTACCCTATTAACTCCCAAAGTTGTGCTTTATGCTCCATGCTCAAGCTCCCCCTACAACTGCTGCAGCACTTTCTCTACATCTACCTTCATCTGCCAAAATACAGCCAGCTTTTCAGATTACATGGTAAGGGCCCTCTTCCCTGAGGAGTGTTCCTCATTTTACACACATAATTAGAAACTTTTTCTTCACTGATATTGCAGAAGGCAATATGTAATGAGGGTTGAAGTCACTCAAGAATTGAATTTGAATCAGGTTTCCACTATTTATTGTGTAATTTTGGGAAAAGAGCTAAATTTTCCAAGTCCTTTAAATATGAGAAAAGAAGTATTTACCTCTTAAGATTGCTGTCACTATTAAATGAGATAAGTATATGGATTACCTAGTACAGATAAGTCTTAAGGAATATTACTTATCACATTAACTACATGTAATATATATATGTATACATATGTCTTATATATAATTATAGCTTATTATATATATACATAAGTGTATATGTATGTCTTATATAATTATATCTTATTATATTACATAAATGTTATGTATATATACATATATGAATATACATTTGTCTCTAAGTTCCTGCTACATGGTAGGTCCCAAAGAAGAGTAGTTATTACATTACTTGATTGATTATAGAATATATATAGGTCATTACATATATATAAATATATATGTATGTACTTATCTTTACTGAATTTTATCTAGTGTTTTATGTTCTGAGCTCCATAAGTATCTTGACAGGGAGTTCCCTTCATATGAGCTCAATAAGTATTGGTAGTACGAATACTCTACTGCAACTGAAAATACAATTCAAATGATCAACATATGGTCCCATAGTCCTTTCTTGTTGTTTTTTTATTGTTCTTTGTGCAACATCTTCAGCTGCTGCCTTCAGGGCCTTTTCTATTTATGATTTTCCTTGTCTCTTTGGCACTGATGTGCTTGTATCATGATAAAAGTCTAAGTGTAGATTTTTATTACATATCCACTAAAGTGTTCTCTTCAGAATTTCTCATGTATAATTCTTAAAGAACTTGATGATTTTAGACCCAAGCTAGAAGGTACTTCTGCTTCTCAAATGATTGCTTTAGTCTTATCATTTTTAAAAAGAATGTTATTTGTACAAGTTATCTTAGAGCAAGACTGTGGTTGTCAATAGCCTGAATATGATTTTTAAGTCCAAGGAGAATCATAATCAACCAAACTAACCCCAAATAAATAATTTGTGTGGTGTCATATCAGAGAATAGGTCTCAGAACTGAATAATATACACAAAGTAATCAAGATATAATTAAATACTAGTTTGTGAGATTCTGTCTTTGCTTGCAAACTGATTTCAAAGAAGGAAGAAATTAAGATGAACTTCAATAAAAGAGGAGGCTGTGTCAAAGAAGATAAACTGACCCAGTATTTGAACTGGACTCAAACTGAGTCATTATACTTTTAAAGCAGAAGGTGAAAGGAGGATATTTCCACACTGTCAACAGCGTGAATCAGTGAAGGGAAAAGAAGCCAAGGGTGGCACGTATGGAGGAAGGGAGCCGGTTGGCTAGTCATGTATAGGTGAGCATTCATGTGTGTAAGCACCGTACCCTGGGGCCAGGAGTGAGTTGAGCTGGTAGATGGGGAAGAGCAAGGAATAGATGACCTTGAAAATCAGACAAGATTGTGATCTATGGATTAAGTAACAGAGAGTCTCTACATGCTGAGGCAGAGCAGGCTGAAAAGTGTGCCTTCCAAAGAGTCACCTTACCATCTAATGGGCTGAAACAAGAGGGGCTTAATGTGGTTAGAGGGATAAGCTAAAACTGAAAACACTTCACAGGCTACATGGGAGAGGAAAATAGCAAGGAGGTACTTCCATTTACTAGCCTATAAAAATGCTGTTTCTATTGACAAAGTGAATAATTAAGATGTAGAGTTAAGATTATTTCTTTTTGTTTGGATTTGGTTTTGATTCATTTGGTTGTTAAAGTTGTTGTTTTTGAAAGGGAAAAATACAAACTCAGTCTTAGACAAATTAACTGTAATGATGATAGAATAATAGGTACAAAAGCCCAGAAGACAGTGATAAATATATTTAAGAATAAAAGTAGTATGCCGTATGGAGATCCAGATTTGGGGATAACAAGTGAATGAATATGAAGCTCTAGTGAACGAGAAATAATCATTTTGTTATTTGTTTATTTTGAAGCAGAAAAATTGTGCCATCAAATTCTATCAATTGACCCTGTGGTCGGTGCCTATCCTCAATCTCCAATCAGTAGCTTGTCCCGCTCAAGGGAATATATTCTAAAAGTAATACTAAGTATTTAAGGCAGATACTTAGGTTGAGTGAAAATGTATTTCCTAATTTTTATCTCTTAATAATATTATGGAGGTGGTTTCTTGCAACCTGCTGAAATTTAACTGATAAGAAAACATTCAAGAAAATCCCATTGCATAATGAACTAAAAAAAAAAGTTTAATGCTATCATTTCTCTCTAGAAAATATCCCGAATGAACAACATCCAAAGAGTCCAATCATTCTCTAAAGAAATAACTTTAAAATATCCTCCCAATTTAGCCAAAGCCATTAAAAAAATCATTTCAAAATCCTTTTTAATATCTCCAAAGCCAGAGTGAAAATCAGAAAATCCTGCAAAAGTGCCTTTGATGTCATTAATAAATGCAAAACAGATGCATTTGCATATTACTAACTTCTACAAGTCTTCAACAATTATGTTTTTGCTTTAAAAAACAGACATGAAGTATAACTTTTGATTTGTTGTTGTATCTATGGACTTTAATGTTTGGGGCAGAGAACCTTTTCATGGCATAAAGACAATTTGTCTTTTCAAGTTTTTAACTAATATAATTGAGAACTTTAGTTTTCATACTGTTACCTGACATATAATAAATGTATGTATTTATGGGCACAGTGTAATATTTCAACACATGTATATAATGTGCAATGATCCAATCAAAGTAGTTAGCATATCAATCACTTCAAATACTTCTCATTTCTTTGTACTGGGAGCATTCAAATTCCTCTCTTATAGCTATTTTCAAAAAGGTAATAAATTATTGTTAACTATAGTCATGTCATCCTTTTGTGCTATAGAACACTATAACTCCATCTTCCTACCTAACTGTAATTTTGTATCCATTAATCAACCCTTACCTACCCTACTTTCCCCTATCCTTCCTAGCCTCTTGTAACCACTATTCTAATCTCTATTTCTATGATATCAATTTTTTAAGTTTTCATAGGTAAAAAACTATGGTATTTATTTTTCTGTTCCTGGCTTATTTTACTTGCCATAATATAGTCTGGGCTCATCAATGTAGCCACAAATGAGAGAATTTCATTCTGTTTCATAAATGAACAATATTCCATTTTGCATCTATATCACATTGAGAAAGGTTTACTTCTAAAAGGCTGTTAATAATCAGGCTGTGCCAGCATGTGTTTCCTTTCTTTCTTTCCCTTCCTCCCTCCTTTCCTTCCTTCATTTTTAGTATTAGAGAGCTATCCCTGGGCTAGCCAAACACTACACTGAGCTACATCCACAGCCCATTTATTTTGAAACAGGGTCTTCCTAAGTTGCCCAACTTGGCTTTGAACTAGCCATACTCCCGTCTCTGTCTCCCAAGTAGTTGGGGTACAGACATCAGCCATCATATCCAGCCAATCAATGTGTTTTTCTTGTAGTGAGTGTGTGTATGTGTATGTGTGTGCGCACGTGCCAGACATGCATGTGGTGCTGGGGATGGAGCCCAGGGCATTGCATATGCTACGCAAACACTTCACTACTGAACTACATCCCCAGTTTTGTGTCAGTATTTTAAATAAGAATAAATGCCACTTATCTTATTAGGTGCAAGACCTCTAAATTCAATTCCTTTTATTATTAAGCAGGATTCAATCAATTTCTAATTACCTTTTTCACTTATTAATCTAATTTTTATCTTTCAAGTCTTACTAGGAACTCCAAGTAATTCATGGAGCTTTTTCTAAATATTCATACACTTATCTATCCTTCCTTTGAATCTACAGTTTTTATCATTTAATTTTATTATGTTATTTAATATATCAGTATGTATGTATGCGTGATGCATATAGGCATGTGTGGTTACATATACTCATGATACATAGAGTATACAGATATAAATGTTATAAATTTTTAATATTTATCTAGGAGTTACTTCCAGCAGGCACTAGCACATCCATATTTTTCAGACCTGTCTGTAACTCTACAAGTTGGTCAATAATATTATTTCCACTTACACAGAGGCAACTGAGATTTTAAGAAGCTAAGCGAGCATCACATAATTCCATATAAAGTACTGACCAGTTAAGTTGAAATTAGAAATTCAGACCCTGAAAATGAAATAGCTATAGTTCCTTGAGGACACTGCAGCCTGTACTTTTAAGTATTTCTCCCTAAGCAGCTGTATTAAGTGCCCGGTAAATATAATTTTGAGACAGGAATAAATAACTTTATACAATGAACTAGGTGAACTAACTTTTAGCCTTCGAGTGTTAAAAAAAAAAAAAAAACACAAAATCTTTGAAAAGATCCTGTGTTTGCTTAGATACATGCAAACTGAATTATCTGGTGACAGCTTATTAACATTAATATTGCTTTTGGTGTTCTCGCTTGTCAGCCTCTCTGTCAAACTGGGACTCAAAATAGCATCTGTAAAGATTATCACTGCAACAGGCAGTCAGGGCCTATCGCTTGGATGCAGATAATCAAATTATGAATTGTTGGCAAGACAAGTAGAACTACTATTCATTCCATTTACATTTTTCAACACATGGAAAATAATTTTTGCAAATATAAATTAACATACCCTGTGGGATGAAATAAGTAGATATTAGAGAGAACTTAAGTAGACAGCATTTTATAGAACATAAAAAAAATTGACCCTTAGTTTAGTGCAGCAAGTCCTAGGGGAGGAAATCATAATGTCAAGAGAGAAAAGTGACCTTTCATCCTTTTCTATAACCAGAAAGGAAGACATGAATACCGTCATTTTAAAGTTTTAAACATAGTCAGAGTAGGACTTACAGACGGGCTCTGTGTTTCCAATTCAGAATAGCACAAAGTTGAGGTTCTTTCAAGTTTGTCTACCATGTACAGTAAAAACTTATCCATGTAATGATACCTTTATGGCCTCTCTTTAAAAGCAGAGTCAAGGCACTGATATGTTTCATAATTTCCTCTTTAGGTCCTCTTTAGAATGCACACAGATGTTTCTGGATGCCATGGATTCTGAGCATGCTGTGTAGATCCCCCTTGAACTGAGTCATCAATCCCTTACATACAGAAAGTGTTTTCTGCTGATAGTTGGCAGCTCAGTCCCTTCTCCAGTATTGCCTCTGGCCAGAGGGAGTCATCTTGCTCAAGATCTGCCTCCTCTCTGGCAGATCGTTGAAATGATTCATGAAGATGGAGTATAAAGGCCTGGACTTCTTGCTTTAATTCAGAGCATCTCTCAGAAGCCACCTGGATTTAAATGCAGGAGACTTGTAACTGCAGCTTAGTCTTCTTCTGACCCATCCTGCTTCCCTCCCTTCCTTACAATTATTCACCGGTAAACCTCTTTCTCTTTCATCTCACAGCCTATTTCCCGGATCATGATTAAACATACGTTCATTTGAAATATTATTTGTTTTAAAGTCTCTCTCTCCTCTCCTCTCCTCTCCTCTCCTCTCCTCTCCTCTCCTCTCTCTCTGTTTACCTTTCTCTCTCTTTTCTCACAGGCTTTAATTGGGTATAGTCATTGTCTCATGGGTGGGATTCTGAAGAACAAGAAGTTGTCATCATTTTCACTATTAATTTCACCGTCAGAATGAACTAAATCACAAACCTCTTCCTCTTGGCCCTTTCCAAAACCAGCACACACCCTCTTCCACCACCAAATTCCAAACTCATTCTAGATGTCTAGGTCAAATTACAGCTCTACAAGCTTTCTGTGAAATTTTAAAAATTGGAAGCACCTAAAAGATTGAATTTAAGTCACTCTCAGGAGGTTGAGACATAACTAGACCATATCCTTTATGCCATGTGCTATCAGAGTAATCCAGAATGTTTTTATGTAAAATTAATGTACGCTCTCTGTATGGAGTGGTGGGGGGTAGCTGGGCAAGAGGTGGAGGAAAATGCAGCAAGAGCTGTGTACATGTATGTTTGTATCACATTGAACCTCACTGTGATATAGAAATGCAATGCACTAATACACATATTTAAAAAATGGGAAAAAATTAATGTGTGCTTATGTGACAGCATTGACTTGGCCAATGGGCAAGATGACATCCACCTCCATTAATATGGAGTTTCCCCAAAAGCTTTGGGCATTCAAATTTTCAGTCATTCTGCATAGATTCAGGTCTAACTTTTTTTTTTTTTTTTCTTGATGGATCTTAAAGATGAGGAACAGACTTTGTCTTTAGGTCTCAAGATCTTTGCCTAAATTTCAAGGAGTCTATGTGTTATGTTCTTCCAGAATGAGGTGCACTGGTCTCTGCCATAGGAAAACAACCAAGCAACCACATGAAGAAACATCCCATGTGGAGAGAAGCCAAGGGGCTGAGATGAGAGACCTGGACCCTGCTGTGTGGTGGGAGAGGAGGGGAAGATCTGCATCCATGTTTAGGTCAAGATAATAGAAGGAAGAGCAGTACCCACAGGGTCAATTTTGGAGAGACCAGTAACAGAAGAAGATACAGATCCCCAGAATGGCAGGAAGGGATGAGGTAGAAGTTCCTGGAGGGAACAGGAAGTGATAGCTTAAATATTTGCATCAACAGGACAGAAGGTTGCGGTGAAGCTGAGATCAGCAATCTGGAGTGAGGCAATGCCAGCAGCACAATGTGCAGTTAAGACTGTGTGGGATTCTTCTAATACTCTCCTCCAAAGTGTGGGAAAGGTTCTATAGAGAAGAGAGACTTTGGAGAAGATGCTAAATGTCTTTCATTGAGCCCTTTAGGGTTGACAGCCAAAAGACTAAAAGTTCACTTCACTTCTATTCCCAGCTGGTGGAGTCAGAGCATTCATGTGGCTCATGAATCTTCCAAAACCAATGCAGTTTTACTTACTCTAGCCATTATTGACACTACTCACTTTTCTTATTTTTATTAATTGACATTGTATGTTTCAGGCAGGCAGGAAGCATAAAATCACCTTTGGATTCACCGCCTTGGACAATGACCTGCTCTACCCAAAATAGAACAGAAAATATAGAAGATAAAGGATATGGCAGAAGGTATGGAAGAAAAGGAACCCTCTGAGATTTGGGTGTGCTCTGAGAAGTCAGGGTCACAGTCTGTGGCAAAGGGTGGCAGTTTATAATGACCCACTGCTTTTCTTTACAAAAAAGCACCCTCATTGTCAACTCCAGCAGCCAGATGACAGAGTTTTCCTGCCACCCACTAGCACCTGTCTTTGACACGTCAAAAGCCTCCCAATGTGTGGAAGTCAAGAAGTACCATACTCTTGACTGCATGCACCAATGACACGTAATGCTGTCAATTTTTTGTTATTGTTATTATTCAAGTAAAGATGACAAAAGCAAAAATCCTATAGGTGATAGTGTGATTACTTCATAAGATGATAGATATTTTAATATCAAAAAAGAAAAAGAAGTCATGTCAGAGAAAAATTCTGTTTTTTAAACCGAATATTAAATTTTTAAATTATTTTATTTTATTTCTATTCTAAAAAAATTATTTATTCTTGGACCAATGCAAACTTTTCTGTGAATTATCATTACTATTTAGATACTATTTAAACAAGCATCACTCTCATCTGTGGACTCAGGTACAAAGAGGTCTAAAATCATGTTCTTCCTCATTATGTGATAATTTTATGTTCTAGGTCTTACAGTGTAGTGCCTGCAGCTATCAGGTATTATCACAGTAACAAATCTTCAAGGATAGCCATTTGGAGCAGCTCATTAGAGATCACATTTTATTTTATTAATTCAATCAACAAATGTATATTCCAGTCATTGTTATTTAAAACAAGGACCTTTAGTGCATATGTGAATTTGTGGAGAAGGCAAGTCCAGCCAAAAGACCCTCTGGGGGTTACAGAAGACCATCAACTAGCTCAATTTATGCTTCTACTCAAAAGTTAGGAGCATAACTAAAAAATTCTCACTAGAGGACCACAATTTTTTATTTTTCATTTTTCTGGGGGAAAATGATAGACTAGAACTGGCTTATCTCCAAGGCCTGTTGCAATTCTAAAATATTATGGTTCTGCAGATACACAGCATCAGAACTTGATGATATTTATGATCATATTTGGATTTGTCTCAGTATGAACAACAGTACAGCAGCCAAGTTGAATAATACCTCCATAATTAACTTTCCAGAGTATGTGATTAGGATCCAAAGGAAAATAAAATAAGGCAGGAAATTGAAGCCATAAGAAATTTTAGAGATGGAAGACTATGTAAATCCTGCAGTGGTGCTAGGAGTGGAGAGCTCCCCCAAATCGCTCCCTCCTCATTTCTTTGTCTCTTCAAATTAGGGAAATCTCATTTTCCTGTCTTGCCTGCTTCTGTTTGTTCAGGGAGGTGGTCTCCTGCTTCTCCTTCTGTTCACTGTTTGTGACAAAGCTTTAAACCCTTTACAATAAAAGGACACAAATAACAAACAATACAGATTCATAAAGAAGCATGAAAACCCATCATAAACAGGGAAAAAAAAAAAGAGCCTCATTCTACATTTGGACAAGCTTTATTCTCAAGCCCCGGAGACAATACTGAAGCACTTTTCCTTTCTTACCAATAGCTGTTGAGCCTGTAGTGGCGATGTGAGTGTCTCACATTTGTGGTGCATTAGAGAAATGGAAGTGTCCCCTGCTCCCTGACGTGCGCTTTCACCCCTGCTCAGCCTTACAATTAAGCACAGGGATAAAAGCAGCTTCCAGATGAATTCCATTTTCCTCCACACCCCTTTCTTAGGACTGTATTGTGGGAAAATAAAAACATTTCTTTCATTTAAAAGTAGGCCAAAGGCTGGTGAACTGGAAATAGAGGGAGATCACACATGGAAGGTCTTGTCTGTAGGGTGGCCCATTCATGTCTGCCACGTTCTGTTTTCCACATAACTTGATGTAGGGTAATGATTACGGTCCATTTCTGCTTTGCTGCCTGGAGAGCAATAGCAGTAATGGGGGAAAAAAAACGCCTCAGTGATGTTTTGGATAGAGAAGGAGTGAAACAGAAATGGGGCATCTTTTAAAATATATGAGATTCCTAAGATTAAAAAATAATTTGTTGAATACCAATGCAGAGCTAAATTTAGAAAATAGTTCTTGTCTGACATCTATTCATTCATTTATAGGAAAACCCACAGTAGTGCTGATTATCCATATTTGCAAAAGATGCTTTGCACAGACCTTAAACTAAGTGATTTGTCCAAATAGGCAATGACCTAATCAAATGTTGAAACAAGGGTGTTCAATTTCACTATGCTTATATGCACAAAGAGAAATAGTACACACACATGTATGTGTATGGGAGGACAGAAATGTGGTAATAAAAACAAAAGTTAAAGTCATTTTCCTGGAATTTTGTTTTGCATTATTTTATAATTCATAGAAATCATTCAAAACATGGCATCGGAACAGTGTGGTGACACACACCTATAATCACAGTACTAGGGGGGCGGAGACAGGAAGATCACAGGTGTGAGACCAGCCTTAGTAATTTAGTGATATCCTCAGCAACTTAGAACCTGTTTCAAAAATGAAAATAAAAAGCCGGGCATGGTGGTGCATGCTTGTAATCCCAGTACTTGCGAGTTTGAGATAGGAGGATCACAGGTTTGAGGATAGCCTCAGCAAGTAGTGAGACTCTCAACAACCTAGTGAGACCCTGTTTCCAAATATGAAATAAAATTGGGCTGGGAGTATAGCCCAAAGGTAGAATGCCTCTGGATTTAATCCCTAGTACCAGAAAGCAAACAATAATAACAATCCCCCCACAATATCAATATTTCCAATAAATCATTTAGTTTTAATTCTAGAATATAATAATTGTTTATTGCCTTATATGGGCAAAGATTCACTTTTAAAAAAATATATCAAACTTCTTTTAAATGAGGATATTTGTATATTCTATTTTCACAAAAATATGAGAAAACTCAAATTTGGGCTATAGTACTATTGCAAAAATGCTTAAAGTTATTTTTTATGTAATCACCTTGAGATTCATTGTTGGTATATTCTCTTGAGTTATTCAAGAAAAAAAGTATTTTATTTCAAACTTCGGAGAGAAACCATCTTGTATATTTGTTTTATTTTGTAGCACCCAAACACCTTCCCTACCCAATGAAAAAAAAATTAAGTAACCGTTTTAAAAAGAAAATTGCTGCCGGGCGTGGTGGCGCACCCTTGTAATCCCAGCATTCGGGAGGCTGAGACCGGAGGATCCGGTTCGCAGCCAGCCTCAGCTACCTAGTGAGGCACTCTGCAACTTAGTGAGACTCGGTTTCAAAATAAAGAATAAAAAATAGGGCTGGGGGTATAGCTCGGAGGTAGAATGCCTCTGAGTTCAATCCCCAGTACCGCAAAAAAAAAAAAAAAAAAAAAAAAAAAAAAAAAAAAAAAAAAAAAAAAAAAAAAAAAAAAAAAAAAAA
>PVLC010006895.1:0-47500 GCA_004027655.1 Graphiurus murinus
GGTGGCGCACGCTTGTAATCCCAGCATTCGGGAGGCTGAGACCGGAGGATCCGGGTTCGCGGCCAGCCTCAGCTACCTAGTGAGGCACTCCGCAACTTAGTGAGACTCGGTTTCAAAATAAAGAATAAAAAATAGGACTGGGGGTATAGCTCGGAGGTAGAATGCCCCTGAGTTCAATCCCCAGTACCGCAAAAAAAAATAAATAAAAAAAAATAAAAATCTGAAGCCGGGCATGGTGGGGCACGCTTATAATCCCAGTACTTGGGAGGCTGAGACAGGAGGATTACAGGTTTGCGGCCAGCCTTAGCTACTTAGCGAGGCCCTCTGCAACTTAGTGAGACCCTGTTCCAAATAAAGAATAAAAAATAGGGCTGGGGATGTAGCTTGGAGGTAGAATGCCCCTGCGTTCCATTCCTAGTACCAAAAATAAAAAATAATTTAAAAGGATAAAAATCTGTGAGTTAGAGCATCCTTGGATTCAATCCCCAGTATCACAAAAAAAAGAAGAGAGAGAAAGGAGGGGGGAGGAGGGAGTCAGTCGTACATAAGGCTGTTTTGCAGCCCATTAGGTTGAGGTCCTGCTTGGTCTTTTCTCAACCTATCTCACTGTGACATCAGAGTGTCAAGGCAAGCAAGAACCTCAAGAACCTTGAAGGCAATGTTACCCCTTCCCACCTAATATTCTGCCAGGGGACTTCTTGTACCCCTCGAGCTTTGGAGAGCTCAGTACCTTACCATTCTTAGACTGTGATAATTGTGAGAAAGTGAAGCTGTACTAACAGCCTGAGTTCACCCCCTGTAACTTTCCCCTCCTGCCTAGTCTGCATTTAAACTTATAGATGGGGGAAATTAGTGAGGTGGCAAAAAAAAAAAAAAAAAAAAAAAAAACACAGTACAATTTGAGAACCAGCCTCCACTTTTCCCTAGCCCGTGGATGGCCCCTTCTCCTCCAAGTCACAGTTAGATAAAAATCATATGGCTCAGCCAGGTGCAGTGGCACACTATAGTCCCAGTACTTAGGAGGCTGAGACAGGAGGATCCTAGGTTTGAGGCTATGCACGGTAACCTAGCAAGACCCCATTTTAACAAAAAGTCATCCAGCTCAAAGATTTTTTATAAGTTTTCTGTCCCAGGACAGCCTTTTGGATTTCTGAAGATGGAGACCACACCTCCTACCCTTCCCCGAAGTTTTCTCTTTTCCAGGATCAACAACCCCGGTTCCTTCATCTGATCCTCCTAGGGTATGAGCTCAGCTCCTCCCCAGCCAGCTAATTCCCCTCAGAGCAGGAGGGAGGCAGAGATACAGAGTAACCTACTCTCAGAAATGTTTGCTGAGAGGAAGGGGGGGCATTAAGTGCTCCCATCTTCTCTATATCTGAGCTATTTCCCCCTTTACCTGGCAGATATCAGTTGCCCTTATTCCTAAAGCCCAAGAAGCAGGACCTGGCACAGCTGCCTGTCACCTTTGCCTGTCTCCGTGCCCTCCTGACTCCCTCCTTCCCCTCCTTGCAGGGCCTAAACTATGCAAAGTGGCAAAAGAGCTCCCTGGGAAGCAACTCCCACCCCAGGGACCTAGATCTTGATAATTACACTTGACTCTCCTGGAACCCTCTAAGCTTCTTCAGATGCTACTCCTAGCGATCTCTGACCAGAGCTGGTTTGGAGAAAACTGGATCTGTTTCCATTTAGGAAGGGATTTTTTTTTGTACTGAGGCTTGAACATTCTACCTCCAAACTACACCCTCAGACCTTTTCGTTTTTTTAAACAGAGTCTCACTAAGTTGCTGAGGCTGGCCTCAAAACTGTGATCCTCCTGTCTTAGCCTCCTAAGTACTAGAATCACAGGCGTGCACCCCCATGCCCAGCTTAAGGAAGGGCTGGACACTGTGAGATCAGAGGTAGGGCTGGCTGGTCTCCACAGTGATCCTGGGTCAAAGCCTGAGGCCAGCTTCCAACCTCAGGCCCTTGGGACCCTCTGCAACCCTTCAAGAGATGGGCAGGAGTTTGTAGAGGACAGGGCAGGCTGGCTTTCTCCCCAGCCCCCCTTCCTCCTCCTCTTCAGGTAGCTGAGGAGTTGGAATGTTGCTCTCTCTCCCTGGGGTGGTCACCTGCTTCCTCCCCACCTGGTCTCTGAGGCTGTACAGTAGGTGGAGGCCGGCAGGAAGGGGCTGGGAGCACCAGCTAACCTTGGCCTAGAAGAATGTGCAGAACAGGCTGGGGGACAAGGCCCCCTTCCCAGCCAAGGGCCTGGTGATAAGGAGAGGGGGAGGGGCAGCTAGAGGCCCGCGGCGGGAGGGAGGGAGCCGGGGAGCAGGGAGAATGTGCTGTGTCAGCCTCTGGACTAGCCCAGAACTAACAATTCGCTCCCCCCTCCCCCCCCCTTTCCTTCCTTCCTCCCTTCCTTCCTTCCCACTCTGGGTGTCCATCGGCCTCTCTTTCAGTCTCCATTTCTTGCATTCTTGCTCACTTTGTCTCTTTACCTGCCTCTCTTCTCTTTCAGCCTTTGGGCCCACAGCCCACTTTCTGTGGGGCCCCCTTCCATGTTTCTGTTGCTCTGTCTCTCCACTTCTCTGTCCCTTTCTCTCTGCTTTTCTTCCAACCAGTCTCCTATAGACACAGCCATCTCTCTGGGTCCCTGACCATGTCCTTTGTCCTTATCCCATTTCTTTCTCTTTTTTTAGTACTGAGGATTGAGCCCAGGAACTTTCTACCTCTGAGCTACACTCCCTGCCCTTTGTTATTTTTTGTTTGAAACAGGGTCTTGCTAGGTTGCTGAGGCTGGCCTCAAACCTGTGCTCCTCCTGTCTCAGCCTCCCAAGTACTGGCATCACAGTTGTGCCTCACTACACCTGCCCAGCTATCTCATTTCTTTGTGTTTTTGCCTCTCTTTGTCTCTCTGCTTCTCTCTCTTTCTCTCTCTCTCCCTCCCTCCCTCCCTCCTCTTTGTCTCTGCAACTTCCAAGAGTCTAGGAGCTAGGAGGGCCCTCCCCATTCCCTCACCCCCCTCCACCCCAGCTGGTCCCAGGCTGCCTTTCTCAGCACAGAGAAGCAGCAAGAGGGATGGGAGGGCACTAGCCCCTGCACTCTGGCGGAGGCTGGGAAGGAAGGGAACTACTCCGACAAGCTACTCTCTTTACCTTGTAACAGAAAGACTCCTTTATACCCATCTTTCAGATGAGGATACTTAGGGAAGTGACTTGTCCAAGGTCACTTCGTGACCCAGGATTTTCTGCCTCCATGACCCACCAGGAAAAGGTCTACTCCTTGTCCTGGGGCCATGTCCCCTAACCCTGTGCCTTGCTCCACCTGACAGTTCTCATTCTCCGGGATATTGGTCATCTCTGACATTTTCTAGTAAAGAACCCATGGGATGCCAGGTGGGCAGTAGCACATACCTGTATTCCCAGTATTGGGGAGGCTGAGACAGGAGGGTAGCAGATTGGAGACCAGTCTCAGCAACTTAGCGAGGCCCTCAGCAACTTAACAAGAACCTGTTTCAAAATAAAAAATAGATAGGAGTGTAGCTCAAAGATAGAACACCCCTGGGTTCAATCCCTGGGGGGGGGGAGAGAGAGACAAGACATGGGGTGGGGGGCTAGATAAAGGAGAGGGTGGGGGGAGAGAGTAGGGGGACAATCTGTGAGAGAATGACAAAGACAGACCAAGAAGGAGCGGCAGTAAGTGTGAACAGGTGAGTTGGACTGGGGCGTGTGTTCTCTCGGGTCACAGCAGCGTCAGCCATCTCCAAAGGACTGTTCACACGTGTGCACGAGTTCGTTTTGCTCCTCATCACAGGCCTGTGTCGTTGGCAAGGCTGGGATGCCTGTCACCCATTTGCCAGAAGAGCACAGCAAGGCCCAGAAGAGCAGAGCCTCTTTAAACCCAAGTGCAAGTGAGCTGCCAGCCAGGGCCTTGAGCAAGCCTCTAGTGGCCTCTGCCACTTTGCCCTTGGTTCCTTCTCTGGGAGACAGTGATGTGTGGGTTCCTCTGAAGAATTCTCAAGAGATGAGCAGGCGAGGTAGAGAAGCAGGGAGCCAGACTTGCTGGAGGGCTTTTAGAGGGAGAGAGAAAATGATTAAGGGAGAGAAGGGATTGGCTGAGAGAGGAAGATTAAAGGAGCCAGCAGACAGGCCTGGCTCAGGGATGAGTCAGGCAACGGCCTCTCCCGATAGTGATCTACAAATATCTTAGAGGTGTAAACAGCCAAGTAGGCTTCAAGGAGGAGGCGGAGCAGGAAGAAGAGCAGGGTAGGAAGAGAAGAGATGTGGGTGGGAAATGGAGTGGCTCAGCCCCTCAGCCGCTGGAAGAGGCTGGCTGGGCAGGGGCGGGGCCCCAAAGGCTGCCCTGGCAAGCCACTGGAGGGCCTTAGTAGCCCGAGAGGAAGTGACCTCCCACCCCAGCCCCGCCCGTGGAGTAGGCAGGCCACTGGCCATTTTCTGCCCTCCACCTCGGAGCGCGGCCCGGTGCCAACTTGGGTCTCTTCCATCGCTAATAGGACTGAGTCTGTGAGGCGAGCTGTGTATTCCCAGGCCTGGGCCTGACTGCCCATCCACATGCGCTGCCTCCAGGTTGATCGTTTGGCAGCCCAAGGGGGGAGCAGAGGCCAGCTTCCTAATCGGGTGTCCTCCTGCTTCTCGGAGGCCTCAGGAGCTGGGAGGCCTGGCCTGCCTGAGCAGGGCTTAGCCCTGAGCTCAGAGCAGAGGCCACACAGAGATGCCACCCACAGAGGGGCAGGGGCCAGAGCCTCGGCCTTCTAAACACTTTTCCATGTTCTGCCCAAAGTCCTGACCTGAAGGCCCAGGCAGCTGGTCCTGCCCTAAGCAGTTGTGGAAACTGAGGCTCAAAGAAAGAAACAACATTTCTAAGTTTGAGATAAAATGTTGTCTGGGGAAAAAAAGGGGGGTGGAGTGAAGCAGGGTGTGGGTGTGATGCACAGGCCTGCAACGCCAGTACTTGGGAGGTTGAAGCAGGAGGATCACAGGTTGGAGGACAGCCTTGGCCACTTAGTGAGATACTGTTTCAAAATAAAAAGAGTTAGAGGTGTAGGTCAGAATTATAATGCCCCTGGGTTCAATCCCTAGTATGAGGGGGGGAGGGGAGGGGAGGGGAGGGGAGGAGAGGAGAGGGGAGAGGAGAGGAGAGGAGAGGAGAGGAGAGGAGAGGAGAGAAGAGGAGAGGAGAGAGAGAAGAAAAGGGAGGGAGAAAGAGAGAGAGAGAGAGAGAGAGAGAGAGAGAGAGAGAGAGAGAGAGAGAAACTGTGAGACAGCAGACACTCTTCCTGAAGGGGTAGAAGAATTGCTCCCCTCTACCACCAACCCATGTTTATACAGACCTTGCATACACAGAAACATGCAGACACCTCTTCTGCAATCCTCTCCCCAGGGTAAGATGGGGGCACCTCAGCAGGGACTCAGAGAAGACCAGTATATTTTTTGTATACGTGTGGTACTGGGAAATTAACCCAGGGGCATTTTACCTTCAAGCTGCTGCCCTTTTAATTTTTTTTTCTTGAAAGAGGGTCTCACTAAGCAGGGCATGGTGGCACACGTTTGTAATCCCAGTACTTGGGAGGCTGAGACAGGAGGATCGCAGTTCACAGCTAGCCTCAGCTACTTAGTGAGGTCCTCTGCAACTTAGTGAGACCCTGTTTCCAAATAAAGAATAAAAAATAGGGCTGGGGGTATAGTTCAGAGGTAGAATGCCCCTGGATTCAATCCTCAGTACCACAAAAAAAAAAAAAAAGAAAGAAAGAAAGAGGGTCTCACTAAAGTGCTGAGTATCTCCCTATGTAGCTGAGGCTGGCCTTGAACCTGTGATCCTCTGGTCTCAGTCTCCCAAGTACTGGGATTACAGGCATGTGCCACCGTGCCCAGCTAGTGGCATTCTTACACTAGTTGTTTCCGTGTGGTAGATCACTGATGCCTGGCCATAGCTCTATTAGGTAGAGCTCATGATTTCCCTTTCACAGATAAGCAGACTGAGGCTGAAAATGATACCGTGACTCACTGATGTCCAGCAGCTAAAAAGTAGCAGAGTGGGGCCTCGGAGCCTTGTGTCTGCAGTGTCTGCATCCAGAGCCCAAGTGCTCTTGTCGGCTCCTCCTGCCGGATCTCCCTCTCTACTCACTTTGGAATCTCAGAAGCCAATGCTCTGGGTGTCCTCCAAAGCCCCACCTTCTGGTGAAAGGAAAGTCTGGCCAGGTCCACTGGCAAGAGGGAGGTGGCCCAGTTTCTGCTGCCCCAACAGGTGGGAAGAACAACTTCCCCTGCTCCTTTTGACTTGCAGCTGGGAGCATAGGGGGACATCTGGGAAACTTTTTTAGAGCTGCTGAGCTGGGCCTTTCCATTTGCAGCCTGTGATCCCCACACCAGAGATACCCTGGCAGAGCCTCCAATGGACACCAAGTACAGGCCTTGGGGACAAAAGAGAAGGATGGGTGGAGGGGTGGGAGGCAGAGCTTAGCTCGAGGGATGACTCTTGAGTGCACAGCGGGTCTCAGTGTTGGAAAGTGTTTCCTGAGCCGGCACAGCAGCATATACCTATAATCCCCGTTCTTGGAAGGCTGAGACAGGAGGATCACAGGTTTAAGGCCTGCCTCAGCAACTTAGCAAGACCCTCAGCACGGTAGTGAGGCCCTGTCTCAAAATTTTAAAAAATAATAAAAAGGGCTAGGGTATAGCTCAGAGATTGAATGCCCCTGGGTTCAATTCCCAGTACCAAAAATAAAACTGCTTCCTGAGACACCCAAGGAGAACTTGCCCCTATGAATGAGGGAGAGAGGAATGGATTAGTCTCCCTATTTTCCACATGAGAAAAATGAGGACCAGAGAGGGGAAGGGACTTGTTCAGTGTCCCACAGCTAGAGTATAGAACAGTGCTTTGAGGGTTTTTTTTTTAAATCGCAACCCCCGATAAAATAACAATGTAAGTGTGTGTATAGACTCATTTTTACATCAAGACCCAGTATATATGTATGTAAAAATATGTATATATAAGATGGAAACAAAACTTTCATGAAACTATGTATTCTCTCTGTTTCATTTTTTCAAGTACATTTTTGTACTTTTATTGATGCATTGTAATTATATGTCATAGTGAGATTCAAGTCCAGGTCAAGACTCACTGAATGGATGACATGACTTGCCAATGATTTGCATGCTGTAGTTTGAAGAAGATTGCTCTGGGGGCTATAGGCCACAGTCTCCACAGCAAGAGAGGGCTCTTTGAGTAGTGCTCTGCTGCCTCTTTTTAAAAGAAGAGAGAGGGCTGGGGACAAGGTTAGTCAAACGAGGAGACACCACTGGTCATGACAGCAGAGGACTGGCCTGGGGCACTGTAGGGCCAGAGGGAAGCACCCTGGTTAGGGCTTCTTGCTCCTCCAAAACAAACATGGAGCCAGGCATGGTGGTGCACACTTGTAATTCCAGCATTTGCGAGGCTGAGACAGGAGGATCCGGGTTTGCGGCCAGCCTCAGCTACCTAGTGAGGCACTCCACAACTTAGTGAGACCCCGTTTCAAAATAAAGAATAAAAAAATAGGGCTGGGGGTGTAGCTTGGAGGTAGAATGCCCCTGAGTTCAATCCCTAGTACTGCAAAAAAAATGGAGCCCAGGGATAGATAGAGCCAGAAACACCTCAAAATGTTGGTCCTGAAGGCACAGAGACCCAGGCCTGGTGGAGAGGGAAGAGTTAGACAGAAGGAGACAGAGGCCAGCACGGTGGCACATGCTTATGATCTCAGTACTTGGGAGGCTGAGACAAGAGGATTGCAGGTTTGAGGCCAGCCTCAGCAATATAGCAAGGCCACATTTCAAAACACAGAGGTAAGCCAGGCGTGGTGGTGCACACTTGTAATCCCAGTACTTGAGAGGCTAAGACCAGAGGATCCGGGTTTGTGGCTAACCTCAGCGACTTCATGAGGCCCTCTGAAACTTAGTGAGACCCTGTTTCCAAATAAAGAATAAAAAATAGGGCTGGGGGTGTAGCTTGGAGGTAAAATGTCCCTGGGTTCAATCCCCAGTACTGCAAAAAAAAAAAAAAAAAAAAAACAGAGGTAGAATGCCCTTAGGTTCAATCTCCAGTACCAGAGGAGGAGGAGGAGAAGGAAGAAGAGGAGGGGGAGGACAATGAGGAGGAGACAGAATCAGCCACACCTATGCACCTACATGCACACACATCTTCATTGAAGCCCCTCCCCCCATACTCAAGGTCCCAGTGTGTCTTCTCCCCGTGTATACATAGACACATATATGCATGCCTGTCTCACACACTCACATCACACAAACACACATGTGTGCATGCACACACATAGCAAAGGAGAGAGGAAAATATGTGAGTGTGTAATAGTGGCCCAGCCAGCAAGAGGAGGCAGATGGTAGCTTCCTAAGGAAGAGCATGACGGGCTTGTCCTTCTCCAGACACAGGGGCTGTTTGCATCCTCCCTCCTAGGTGAAAGCCATCCCTTGTATAAACAGAGCAGCAACGAGGGGGCCAGGCTGGACATCCCCACCCCACATTGCTGTGGTCATCAGGACCCTGCTGCTAGGAAGGAAATGGTTTCGCCATCTTTGGTGGCCCTCAGTGACCATGAGTCTCTCAGAGGACAGAAGTGGGTAATGACTTCTGTGAGCCCAATTCTGGCCCACAAGAAGGACATGGCTAGGGAGAAGAAAGTGCTAGATGCCCCAGGAAGAAACAGGTCAGATCATGGCTGGTCTTCATCAAGAGGGAGGGCCAGGCCCATCTCCCTGGGCATGGACCCTAGGCACTGAGAACACTGAGTTCAGAGAAGCCAGGAAGAAGATCGGGATGGGGGATCAGGGATGATGATAGCATAGTCTAACACTTTCAAAAGAAAGATGTCACAAAGGCTGAAGAGGAGCCAGGCATGGTGGCAAATGCCTGTAATCCCAGTACTTGGGAAGCTGAGGCAGGAAGATCGCAGGTTCAAGACCAGCCTCGGCAACCTAGCAAGACCCTCAGCAATTTAGCAAGACCCTGTTTCAAAATTAAAAAAATAAAAATCACTGGAGGTATAGTTTGAAAGTAGAATACCCCTGGGTTCAAACCCCAGTACCAAAAAAAAAAAAGGTTCAAGAAGAATGGGAGCACCTAAACATTGCACTCGAATGGTACATCTACCCATAGTACAGACAAAATGGAGCAGATTGGAAGTAAGAAGAACAAAAGGGTTTTGCAAAAAGAACTTAAAAATGGCAAGGTCACACCCCAAGGCTGCAAGGTGAGTCAGAGAACGGGGCCATGGATGAATGGGGTCAGAGAGGGATGACGTTCAAAGACAGAGAAGGCAGCTTGCAGGCTCAGGCAGCAAGAAGGTTCCTGAAGCTTGACATGGAAGCCAGAGAAGTTGAAGGAAGGGCTGGGCCTGCCATCAGAGTTGACAGAGAGGAAGTCCATGGCTTGGGCCATCACCTCTAGCTTCTCCGTCCCAGAGACAGTTGTATACAAGGAAGGAAAAGCAAACACCAGTAAGAGGGTACCGGAGCTCAAAACAGGCTAAGAGATCGAGACCTGACTTCTGAATTATGAACATATGCTTTAGTTTCAGACACTCTAACCCTACTTAGAAGGCCTGACTCTCACATCCTAGATGTGTGACCTGGGCCAGTCATTGAACTTGCTGAGCCTCTGTTTCCTACAGTATAAAATGAAGATGATCAGAGAACCTACCTCATATGGGGACATTGTGATTCCACAACAATGTGTGTAATTTGCTTAATATAATTCCTGGCACACAGTAAGTGTTTAATAAATAGCAGCACAATTATGATTATTACTCACTGTTGGTGCTGCAAACCCTGAGCAAGCTCTCCCACCTCCATGCCTTCATTTTGGCTCCTCCATCTGCACAGAGTCACATATTCAAATTCTACCTGTGCTTTAAGGCCCGGCTGTATTGTCACCTTCTCCATAATAAAGTTTTCCCTAATTGCTTCTCAGCTCTTCCCACCCCCCAAACCTCCTAACACTGCATCTGTCTCTTTTATGTAACTTGCCAGCTTCTGCCTCTTAGGACCATTTATTGGCACACCTTAACTCTCCGACTATATGGGTGGGCAGTTGGCCAAGTAAAGGAATCACATCTGGCTCAGCCCTGGGTCACCACGATGCCCGGGCCAGGGATGTTGAATGTACTTGTTGTTTTAAATGACTTCATCTCCAAGTCCAGTGTAGCAATGGCAATTGCAGGTATGAGGTCAGAACCATTGCCATGACATGGAGACTGGGAGAATGACAAGTATGGCATCAATTTTCCAGAATGGTTGAAAAGGTAGACTTGGGTTTTGTCAAGCCACTTTACTCAGCCTGCAATCCTAACTAAATTTTCAAAAGAAGTTTAAGTTGCATTAAGTTTTTGGTTGTCAGGAAACCTGAAAGGGCATCCAGGAACAAGAGGAAGCAGTGCCTTCACCAAGAACATGTTGGGAAGTCGAGTATGGTGGCACACGCCTATAATTCCAGGACTTGAGAGGCTGAGACAGGAGGATTGCAGGTTCGAGGGCAGCCAGGACAACTTAGTAAGACTCTCAGCAATCTAGTGAGACCCTGTTTCAAAATAAAAATGAAAAGGACTGGAATGTAGCTCAGAGGTGGAATGCCCGTGGGTTCATTCCCCGGTAGTAAAAAAAAAATGATGTTGGAGTTGATTAGGTATTATTTTATTTTGTGACTATGGTGGTCTCAAGTTAAGCAAAGCTTCTCACAGGGACCCTGCACTGTCCTTGTGGGTCAGATGGAGAACTGTGGGCTGGAGAAGGTCAGATGAGGTGAGTTAGTAGCTGAATAATTGAACTTAAAGAGCCTTGATTGATGACAACCAGGAAGGAATTATCTAGCAGCTGCCACCGGGCCCTGGGCCTCTGTCCCATCATGCACTCTGAAGTTATTAGTGATCTGGAGGAGGACATAGAAGCCCTGGTCACCACCAGATCTCCAGAGACCCGGAGCTGCAAGGAATAGCTAATATGTTGAATCAAAAGATGAAGAAAAAAATCTCAACAGGCTGGAATCAGGAGCCCAAGCCAGCCAGATCAAATTGAATAGGAATGAATGTAAAGTCTTGCTTTGAGATTCAAAGCTGAACTACACAAATACAGGCTGGGGAAACAGAGCTTTGCAGCCACATGTGTGAGAAAGACAAGGGGTTGGGGCTGACCACAGGCTTCACAGAAGCCAACAGTGTGACGTGGTGGCTAAAAAAGCTAATGAAACCTTGGGCTGTATGAATAGAAATACAGTTCCCAGATGCGGGGAGGTAAGAGCACTGGTGTAGTCCCACCCATCTGGAATATAGGGCCTGATAGTAGACCCCACATTTGCCAAGGCACAGCCAGGGAAGGGCACCCGGGCTGGGGAACCACAATATATGAGAAATGGTAGAAGAAACAGGGGCCTTTTCCCCCCATCCAAGGGGACTCCTTGAGTCTTGGCCTAAAATAGCAATGTTCTGCAAAAGTGCAAGGGAGGGCTTTACCCTTGTAGAACCTCCACAATGGCCCCAAGGGAAGCAGTTCTCAATCTCTTTGACTCAGAGAAGAGGAGTAACTTGCTCAAAGTCACACCTATAGGAAATAGCAGAGCCAGGGCTGCCCGGCCCCAATCTGCTTGGCTCCAAAGATTATGCCTTTGTCCAAAAAGCTAAAGGCCGCCATGAGGCAGAGGGAACAAGGATAGTCTGTATGGTCTGAGAAGGCATATCTGGGACCTATAGATGTAAACCAGTAAAAAGTATGATTTCAGCTCACTGCATACATGCTGCTTCTGGCTTTTGGCTTCGTTTTGCTTCAACTTTTTATTGTGGAACATTTCAACGATGTGTAAAAGTAGACAGAAGAGCCTCATGAGTCCCCATGCAGGCACCCATCACCCAGCCTCAACAATTACCAATCTTATTTCACCCTCTCCCCAGCCTACTCCCTATCCAAAGATTACTTTGAAACAGATTCCAGGAAACTCATCAGCATGTACAGAGATGGTGATTTAAATAGCCAGCTCTATCCCTAGTAGAACTGGCATCCAAGAGAGAAAGGGAAGGTGATCATTGTCAGTGAAGGGCTAGCAGTATTCCCAAGGCTGTTCCCCATTCATAGAAATAGAGAATGGCCTGGCACATTCCCTCTTGTTTAGAACGTAACTAAATTGCTGGGGGTTATGGTGCAGGCCTATAACCCTAGTACTTGGGAGGCTGAGGCCTATAACCCTAGTACTTGGGAGGATGGCAGGTTCAAGGCCAGCTTCAGCAATTTAGCGAGACCCTGTTTTGAAATAAAAAATAAAAAAGACTATGGATGTCACTGAGAAGTAGAAAGCCCCTTGGTTCAATCCTTAGTAACACACACACACACACACACACACACACACACACACACACACACCATCACGGAGTGCATGCAGGTCAAGGAACATAGGCTGATGATACCAGCAGGGCAAAGAAGACTAGTAAAGAGCCTTAGGATTGTAAGATAGGAAGACCCTGGTGCTATTCAGACTGAAATAGACACTGTCCTATCCCTGGTACCCAAGGTTTACTCAGAAAGAAAGAGGTGCCTGTTTCCCGGTCCTTAACCACCCCCCCCCACACACACATACTTACTCTTAAACACATTCACATACTCACACACCCTATTAGTCTTTGGAAGGCAGGAAGGCATGTCCTAGGCCGCCTCTCACACCTTGCCCTGGAGCTTGGCATGAGTCACCTCCTCACTGTGGACATGTGGGCACAGGTCTTCATGGGAGCCGTGGGAGCAAGCAAACTTCAAGGCTTCAGGGGCCGCCAACCTCCAGGCCTAGGTTACCCTTCTAGCAGGCAGCTCCTCGTGGCCCTGCTCACCACCCCTCAATACCCTTTATGTATGCCCTTCTTTTTTTCTTTTTGGTATTGGGAATCAAATCCAAGGCATTTTACCTTCAAGCTCCACCCCCCGGCCCTCTTCATTTTTTACTTTGAAACAGGATCTCACTAAGTTGCTGAAGCTGGCCTCAAACCTGCAATCCTCCTGTCTCAGCTTCCCAAGTACTGTGATTCCAGGTGTGTACCACCATGCCAGGCTCAAGCATTCCTTCTTTATCCATCCCTCTCCTGGCCTTCAGCAGGGCCTCCAGCTCCAGTAGGGGACAGCTGGAGGCAGAGGTGCAGTAGGTGCAGTGCCTGCAGCAACCAGGGTAGCAGTGTTTGACCCATTTCAGGCCCAAAGATGCCCTCAACTTTGGCAGACTCTGGCCCTGACCTGACTAGAGTTTCATGCCCATGGCAATAGCTCCACAGATACATAGGATGGTTGGGGGGTGGTCCCAAGTGCATATGTCTATGTTAGTTTATCAACTATTGAGTAGAAGGCAGGAATTGGCCTTCTGATTTTTTTACTGAATGGAGACCAATGGCAATTAGGCTTTTAAATAAATAAATATATTCCAGAGAAGGGGATGGAGGAAATGACAGTGGGTGGAAATTATATGACTGTCAATATTGGCGGTTGTTGGTGATAATAGTGGTGGAACAAATGTTAAATTGCTGCATGTCAACAGTGATGATGGCTTTTTTTGTTGCTTTGTTTTATTTTATTTTATTTTTTGGTACTAGGGATTGAACCCAGGGTTGCTCTGAGCAACCTGAGCTCCAGCCATTTTTATTTCTTATTTTTATTTGTCATGGTACTGGGGATTAAACCCAGAGGCATTCTACCACTGAGCTATATACCCCTGTCCTTCTTATTTTTTTTATTTTGAGACAGGGTCTCAATAAGGGGCCCAGGCTAGCTTCAAACTTGAGATCCTCCTGCCTCAGCCTCCCAAGTTGCTGGGATTATAGGCTTGAGTCACGGTGCCCAGCTTCCTTCTCCCCTTTGAACCTGGCCAAACAACTAAGGCCTTCCCCAACACCACTGCCGCTCTGGGCTCCAAAGCCTCCTCGAGTAGCATGGTAGGCCAAGAGCCTCATCTTGCCACCATTTGACCAATCCACTGGGAAATCTACAGGGTAGGAACTGACCAGTGGGGAGGTCCCCAGAATGGCTCGTGATCTGTGTGGCCAGGAGAGAGGAAAATGGCCCTTCCCCATGGATTTTGACAGATGTGTCAGGATTGGCCAAAGAGGACACTGTGGTGTTTCCTTGCTTCCAACAATCCCCTCCATCTGGCTCCAACACATGCTGTCTAGAGACATCTCTTGCATTGCTGAGAACACTTACGTTAGCCAGGCGCAGTAGGGCACACCTGTAATCTCAGTACTCAGGTTCCAGGAGAGCCTCAGGAACTTAGCAAGACCCTGTCTCAACACAAAAAAAGTTGGGCTGGAGGTGCAGCTCAGAGGCAAAATAGCCCTGGGTTCAATCCGAGAGAGAGAGAGAGAGAGAGAGAGAGAGAGAGAGAGAGAGAGAGAGAGAGAGAGACTGACTTACTTTCTTTAACTTGTCATGCATATCCCTGTGTGTTTGGGTGTGTGCTCTCTCTTCAGTTAGACTGTAAGGCCACCAAAAACAAGGGACACCCCTTCATCCATTCTGTCCTTTCTGAGCTCAGGGCTGGGCACCTGGAGGACTAGAGCCCAGTCTGGTTCTTCCTCTTGTGGTTGAGCTGCTGCTCAGGGTCCTTCTAAAAAGGGTGAAGATTCCAAATGCCACCTAAGCTTTGGGTTTCTGGGCCAAGGGACCTTCCTCACCCTCTGGAGACTGTCTTTCTGGCTCTTTGTTTCTCTGGGAAAATATATACAGGACTTTGAAGGCAGATCTGAGTCTCTCAGATACATCTCTATGCTACAGTCTCTGCAAGGAGATGTCTTCCAGTCTCTGGGAAATGAGGGCGGAGCCAGTGCAAACATCACAGCTGAATACAATCTTTGTGGCCTAATGATTTTGGAAAACAATTTGCACGGCAAGCTTATTATTCAGATGATGGGAACCAGCTGTCCCCCTTCTCCCCGACAGCAGGCTAAGAAGGAGTGGATTAGCCAGGCGTGGTGGCGCACGCCTATAATCCCAGTGCTTGGGAGGTTGAGATAAGAAGATCATGGGTTCAAGGCCAGCCTCGGCAACTTAGAGAAGCCCTGTCCCAAAGTAACAATAAAAAGGGCTGAGGGTATAGTGGAGACGTAGAGCATCCCTGGATTCAATCCCCACACACAAAGAAAGAAGCAGCTAAGGTTTCTCATCTAGAGGGGTCAGTGATATAGGAACCTGAGTCCCAAGCCTTTGGGATGCAATGTCCTCTCTAGAAAGCTCTAAGCGCAGATCACCTTCCATTCAGTTCATTCTGGGTAAAGTGTTCTTCTCTTGGGGATTGAAGGGTAGAAATAATGACCCGAATAGCCCCAGGAAATAAGAAGGCCCAAGATGAGCAGCACTGGGCAAGACATAGACAGGAAGCAGGAAGGAAAAGGACTTTTGAAGTCCTGGGACAAAGATTTGAGACTCCTTGGACTTGGAGCTCTGTCTAGGATGCTGTGGATGGCCACAGAGTGGCCTCACTTAAGGGAAACTATAGTTCAGATCTGTGCCAGGTGCTTCTGAGTCTATTCATTTCATTCATTCCTCAACATGTGACTTTGAGGCAAAGGGGTTAGTATGCCCATTTTACTAATAAAGAACCATCCCAGTGAGGGAGCACATGCCTATAATCCCAGTACTTGGGAGACTGAGACAGGAGGATCGCTGGTTCGAGACCAGCCTCAGCAAATTAATGAGACCCTCAGCAACTTAGTGAGACCACATTTCAAAATAAAAAAATAAATAAAATAAAATAGGGCTGGGGGTGAAGTTCAGAGGTAAAATGCTCCTATGTTCAATTCCTAGTACCAAAAATAAGTAAATAAATAAATAAGGAACTTGAGTTTCATTCAGAGATACGAGGTGACTTCTCCAAGGTCACACCCAGACAGGCAGAAAATGGCAGGGTTGGTATTTGAGCCTGGGTCTGACTCTTTTTTTTTTTTAATTAATTGGCGCATTGTAATCATATGGGTCTGACTCTTAAATCAGTTCTCTCCATACGCCAAAGACAGTGATCAAGTGACCAGGAAATTGGGAAGTGTGGCACTAATCCACTTGTCAGGAACAACGCTGCTGTGCCAGGTCAGTCCTCTACAGGTGAAGTTTCTCGGACCCCTGGGCACCCCTAAACTTTGGTGTCCCAGGCTTGGTTACCAAGGCTGCCTGGGTGTGGCCTCCACGCTAGAGCCATTTCTGGCTTCAATGAAAGCAGGTGTCAGGGCCCCAAGGTCAGGAATTAATGAGAAATGGTCTGCTCATTCAAGGGGAAGCTACACCCGGGCATCTGTTACCCTCTCCCAGTGCCAAGGCAGTGTCTCCTGAGACACCACAAGGCTGGTACCCACCTTCACGGAGCTATTAACAGGCTGAAACAAAAGGATGTATGTGCTCTAGTGCACCCAAGTACTCAGTATGGGTTAGAATCTACATGACCAAGCCAGACACAGTAGCACATATTTGTATTCCCAGTACATGGGAAGCTGAGACAGGAAGACTGCAGGTTTGAGGCCAGCCTCAGCAACTTAGAGAGACCCTCGGCAACTTAGTGGGATCCTGTTTCAAAAAATTTTTTAAATAATAAAAAGGGCTGGGGGTGTAGGTCATAGGTAGAATATCCCTGGGTTCAATCCCCAGTACCCCCCCCCCCAAAAAAAAGAAGAATCTACATGGCCAAATGAAGACCAATGTGGTGAGGAGATGAAAGTCCTTCAGGGGATGAGGGTGCAGAGCTGGAAATCCCTCCTGCCCCAGTCTGCCATGACCCACAGCCCATTTCTTCCTTGAGAAGACCTCTGCTTCCACCTAGTAGCTACTTAGCTTTCTTCCTACTTCTCCACTGAACCACCTGCTCCACCCCTGCCCACAGGAAAAAGAGAAGATGAGATTGTTCCCAGCATCTCTCCTCCCTGTGGTCTCTGCAAACAGATCTAGGGCCCTTTGGTGTTTTCAAGACTTTAAGGTTACTCTGGAGAGAGAAATAAGCAGTGAGTGGGGGCGGGGCTGTCACCAGAATAACAACCTAGGGGGAAGCCTCAAAGGGTCAAGAGAGTACAGTTGTAGTTGCCCCAGGCATTCATTGAAATGGAAATAGAGCTGAGGCAGCCATTCTCGGAGACCTTTCCCAGACGCCTTTTCTTCCATGATGCAGGGGACCTTGCCTGTAACTTCATTCCCTCTGTCTTTCATGCCTGAGCTTGGGGTCTTCTATTCCCCAGCAAGGCACCCTCATGACCTGCTCCACCCCCAACCCTCATCACATCAATAGGCCCTGGGGGAGCAGAGACCCTCTTAGGGCAAAATAACAGGCATCAGAGATTAACGTCATTCAAGTTGGACCAGACTCAAGGGGGTCATTTACATGAACCCTGGAATGTCAGCACCCAAAGAGGGCTGACAAAACATCTAGGGCATCCCCTCCCCCTGTTCTTATCCTGTAGGGGGACAAAGAAGGAAACTGAGGCCCAGAAAAGGGAAGGGAGTTCCCCAAGGTTGTACAGTTAGAAATAAGCTATGTGTAGTGGTGCACACCTGTAATCCCAGTACTTTTGAGGCTGAGACAGGAGGATTGCAGGTTCAAGACCAGCCTCAACAGTTTAGCGAGATCCTCAGCAACTTAGTGAGACCCTGTTTCAAAATAAAAAATAGAAAGGGCTGGGGGTGTAGCTTGGAGGTAGAATGCCCTGGGTTCAATCCCTAGTACCAAAAAGAAAAGAGAGAGAGAGAGAGAGAGAGAGAGAGAGAGAGAGAGAGAGAGAGAGAGAGGAGAGAGGAGAGAGGAGAGGAGAGAAAGAAGAGGCTGAGCCAGGGCCAGAGGGCTGGTTTCCTAAAAACTCCAAGTCTCTAGCCAACTTTATTTTTCATTTCATATCTTATGGTACTGAGCATTGAACCCAGAGGTATTTTACTTTTTTTTTTGTAGTACTGGGAATGGAACCCAGGGGCATTCTACCTCAGAGCTAGACTCCCAGTACCCCCAGCCCATATTATTCATTATTTTGAAACAGGGTCTCACTAAGTTGTGGAGGGTCTCACAAGTTTCGCAAACCTGTGATTCTCCTGTCTCAGCCTCCCAAGTACTGGGGTTACAAGCATGCACCACTATGCCCGGCAGTATTTTACCTTTGAGCTACACTCCCAACTCTCTTTTTAATTTATTTTTTAAATTTGAAATTGGATATCGTTAATTTACCACACTGGCTTCAACCTGCAATCCTCCCATCTCAGCCTCCCAAGTACTGGGATTACAGGCATGTGCCACTGTGCCCAGCTTATTTCCAACTTTTAGGGCCAAGGGTCTGGGCCTCCAAGAGTGACCCAAGAGGGAACATCACAGCCATCTCTCCTTATTTTACACAGGGAGTTTCAAGGAGGGTTGCCCCTAGCTGACGGGCAGTTTAAACAGTCCCTTGAAGCTCAAAGGAAGGAAATCCCCACCTGCTGCTGGCCTACTATGTACAGAATACTTCTGCATTGGTCATTTTATTTCATCCTTGTGACAATACTACCTAGGAATAAGGCCACACCACTATCCTTATTTTGCAGATGAGGAAACTATCAGAACTATGAAGGACCTTGGAAAATGTCATGGAGCTAGAAAGTGGTGTTCAGAGATTGGACTCTGCATCCTGTGACCTACATCTTTCCTCCATAGAGGGCTCCCCAGAGCCTTTCCAGCCACCCTCCAGCTGGCCAGGGTTCCTTTCCCCATCCCTCTCCAACCCACCTGGTATGGTCTGCGTGGGAGTGATCAGTGAGGACTCCACAGAACAGTGCTCTGGGGACACGCTGGCTCTGAGTCAGCCACCTCTGAAGACTCTGAGGAGTTGGGAGGCAGCTTTTAGCACACTGAAGAACAGGCAGATATGGGGGACAGATGCACTTGCAGCAAGTCTTGCCTAGCTACGGTTCTGAGTGTGTGTGTGTGTGTGTGTGTGTGTGTGTGTGTGTGCTTGTGTGATGGCTGGGTGTCTCAATCAATTGTATATGAGATGCTGGATCTGTACAGGTGTCTGAGTATTCCAGGCTCTATTTGCCTAGGTCAAGCTACATATCTGCATGTGTGTGTGATTGTATACATGTGTATGTCCACATGTAGCACTGTGTTTATGGATCCCTAAATGTAAATATGTGTCTGGGCTGGGCATAGTGGTGCATGCCTGTAACCCTAATATTTGAGAGGCTGAGACAAGAGAATCTCAGGTTTGAGGCCAGCCTCAGTAACTTAATGAGAACTTTTGTAACTTAGCAAGACCCTCAGCAACTTAATGAGACCCTGTTTCAAAATAAAAAACAAGCAGAGCATGGTGGTGCATGTCTGTAATTTTAATACTTGGGAAGCTGAGACAGGAGGATCACAGGTTCAGAGTCAGCCTCGGCAACATAGCAAGACCCTCAGCAACCTAGTGAGACCCTGTTTCAAAATAAAATAGGGCTGAGGTATAGCTCAGAGGTATAATGCCCCTGGATTCAACCCCCAGTAACACAAATAAATAAATAAATAAATAGGAGCCAGGTATGGTGGTGTATGCCTGTACTTCCAGTACTTGGGAGATTGAGACAGGAAGATTGCAGGTTCAAGGTCAGCCTCAGCAATTTAGGGAGACCCTCAGCAACTTAGAGAGACTCTGTTTCAGAATAAACAAAAAGGAGCCAGGTGTGGTAGCACATGACTATAATCCTAGTACTTGGGAAGGCTGAGACAGGAGGAGCATAGATTCGAGACCAGACTTGGCAATTTAGTGAGACCCTATTTTAAAATAAAAAAAATAAATAAAAAGGGCTGGAGGTGTAGCTCAGAGGTATAACTTCCCTGGGTTCAATCCAAAGTACCAAATATATATATATATATATACATGTGACTGTGGCTGTCTCCTACAGCTGTGCATGTGCATGATTGTGAGCATGTGAGATCATCTCTCCAGTATCTGGCTGTTGAAGCCCGTGCCTGTACGTGTATCTGCACCTGTTGACTCTATGAGTGGTGGGGATGCTCAGGTGTGTGTATCACATGTGTAACCTATACAGTCAGCAGTGGGACTGGGCATGCTTACCAGGGTTTCTTTTTGCCTGTACATCTGGGGGAGAGACTCCACCACACGTGTCTGATTCTAGGAGTATCTGCGATGGCACGTATATTTAGAGTATACACATGAGTGTGTCTGGGCACAACTGAACCTGAGAGGGTGCCTGCAACACGTGGACCTCCGTGTACACTCAGACCTCATCTCAGAATCCACTGATGAGTCTCAGCAATCTCCTGACATCCCCTGCAGCCTCTGTGATACCCCCCTTTACTGAGGAATCAGGACCCATCGGTGTGAACATCCCGGTTACACCCTGCCAAGTGCTCTAATCCCCCTGGGGAAGTGATTATCAACAACCATACACAGCCGGAGTTGCTTAATCACTCTTAAGAAATTTCTTTATAATCTGAGTAAATTACTTTAATTACTTGCAACTACCAATTAGTGTTTGAAGGTTTCCCTTCCAGAGAAACAAGCCTCCCCCTCTGGACTTGCAGTCCCCGCCTCCTCGTCCTTCCTGGGGTGGCGGGGGAGAGCTGCTCACCTGGCCCCAGCCCTCCTACCAGGCGCCGGCCTGCCCCCTCCTCCACCCACAAGGCCTGGCACAGTAGCCTGGCCCCTGGCTTGGCTTCAGGAGGGCTCAGTTTCCCACTGGTGCTCCAGGATCCCTTTGCCAACTACAGGGCCCACGCCTGAGCGGGAGCCTAGAGAGTCTAATGGTTAGAACATCCGCAGACCCTACTCCAGCCTCCTGGGCTCCACACCTCTAGGATGGGCCTGGCTCATTTTTGGTCTTGTTCTGGGCTCTGCTATCTATGGCCAAAATGCTCCCTCTCTGGGCCACCCTCCGCCCTGGCCACCAGGGAAAATGACTGTTGGGCTCTGAGCTCTCCCACAGATGAGCCAGAGTGGATGTAGCCAAGGAGCCCCCGTCCCAAGTCAGCTTCTACTGAACCTCTAAAGGGGGTTCTAGCCCTACTGAGCTTCTACTCCTAACCTAGGAAGCTCCTGGGAACTTCCAGATGAAAGGCAGTATGCTAGAGTGGAGAGAAGAACCCTAGCATTGGTCAGAGTCCAGAATCTGCTTCACCCTAGTTGCAGGACCTCAGGCAAGTCACTTCTTCTCTAAGCCTCAGTTTCCCCATCTGTAAAATGACCAAGATGATGCCAACTTCATTGTTTGCTGTGAAGATTAAAGCTCCACCCCCATGGCATGATAGGACACATAGAAGGGACACATGGCGCATGCTCATAATTCCCAATGTTCTAGAGGCTGTGAAACCGAGAAACAGGACCTGTCAGTGCCTATGTGAAGTTTCTAATATGTTTTATGGTACTGGAGATTGACCAAAGGAGTGCTTTACCACTGAGCCCCATCTCCAGCCAGTTTTACTTTTTTTTTTTTTTTTTTTTTGAGACAGGGTCTTCTAAGTTGCCCAAACTGGCCTCAAACTTGCCATCCTCCTGCCACAGCCTCCCAAGTAGCTGGGACTGGAGTTTCTAATCCTATAGAGAAAACAGAACATGTGGGAGAATAACCACAGAAAAAAGGAGAAATTGGTGTTTGCCCTTAAAAAGAAATACATAAAGTGCTGGTCAGAAAACCAAGAACAGGAAAGGTAGAGTTATGGAAGGCAGTTGTTTCATTTGGCAGTCAGCTCACCAGAGAATTCCCATGCATCCCTCCTTGGACTCACTGAGGCCTGGACACCTGGGAGGAAAAATATTTGAGTGGCCACACAAGAAGTTACAATGCCTGTGGTGCCTTTGTTCATGCACATGCGTGTGTACATGAGAATTCAAGGGGAAAAATCAGGTGCAGTGGTGCATACCTGTAATCCCAATACTTAGGAGGCTGAGACAGGAGGAATGAAGTTTGAGGCTAGCCTCAGCAACTTAACAAGACCCTGTTTCTTTCTTTCTTTCTTTCTTTTTTTTTTTTTTTTTTTTTGTGGTACTGGGGATTGGACTCAGGGGCATCCTACCTCTGAGCTATACCCCCAGCCCTATTTTTTATTCTTTATTTTTTTTCTTTTTTGTGGTACCGGGGATTGAACTCAGGGGCGTTCTACTTCCGAGCTATACCCCCAGCCCTATTTTTTATTCTTTATTTTGAAACCGAGTCTCACTAAGTTGCGGAGTGCCTCACTAGGTAGCTGAGGCTGGCCGCGAACCCGGATCCTCCGGTCTCAGCCTCCCAAATGCTGGGATTACAAGCATGCGCCACCATGCCCGGCTCAGGACCCTGTTTCAAAATAAAAAATAAAACAGAGTTGAGGCTGAGAGGTAGAATGCCCCAGGGTTCAATCCTAAATACTAATACTAATAATAATAATATAACTTGGGGAGAGAAAAAAAAAAGCATGGTTAAAGATGAGGCAAGAGAAGAATGTGCCAGGGAGCAAGGGTCCCACTTCCCCTCTGCCAGATCTTCTGTCCTTCTGACCAGTAGTAGCCCCTCCTGACAGAGTTTAAAGGGCCCAAAGAGCCACCCACTGCCTCCTTAGACTTCCCCCCTAGACTCTTCCACTCAGGCCCCACATTGCTGAGACAGTTCCCTGATACTCCTAATTCCTTTATCTGGATACACAGTTCCCAAGGCATTTGCTCCTCCCCTGTCCCATTAAGTCTGTCCTGTATTCCTGACACCTAGGTACTATTAATATCTTTTTATTTATTTATTTATTTATTTATTTATTTATTTATTTAGGGGGGCGTGGATTGAACCCAGGGGAATTCTACCTCTGAGCTATATCCCCACCCCTATTTGTGTGTTTATGTATTTCGAAACAGGGTCTTATTATGTTGCTGAGGCTGGCCTCAAACCTACAATCTTCCTGTCTCAGCCTCCCAAGTACTGAGTTGCCTCATTTTTAAAACAGAGATATTAGCTGGGTGAGGTGGCATACACCTGTAATCCCATTACTTTGGAGGCTGAGACAAGATCACAGGTTCCAGACCAGCCTCACCAACTTCATGAGCCCCTCAGCAACTTAGCAAGACTCTATTTAAAATAAAAAGGGCTGAGGGGTATAGCTTAGAGGTACATCACCCTTGGGTTCAATTCTCAATACCAATAAATTTAAAAAATGGAAACAGCGCAGAGAGATGAGGTGTCTTATCCCCCCAAAGTGTTGAGAGACAAGTTCTTCCACCCCAGTCCCTCAGTGCTGTGGCTTGGCCTCTGGGGTTCCCACCAGTCGCAGGAGGGGTGGGAGGAGTTTGAAAGGGAAGGCCCGTTTCTTTGTCTGGTAGCCTGCAGCCACTTGGGTCCCAGCTCCACACCCTTTCACTAGACCTCGGTTTCACCAGCCCTCCCTTTCCCCGCCCCACAGAGCTGAGGGAATCCGCAGCCTCCTGGGCAGGCGGTAAGGGCTGGGAGGGTTAATTAACTGTTTCCCAAAAAGCTTTGAAGATGAAGGCTCCTTGGGGAGGAGGGGAGCATGCTGGCTTGCAGGCAGGCAGAACTGCCAATGAGCTGGGGCGCCAGGTTGTTATTAAGGAAAAATCCCCGGCTTCTGGCCTCCACCCCACCCACCCCCTGCCAGGTGCTGCCAGTGGGCTCTGCACTTTGCAAGCTCTCTGGACTCTGTGCCCTATCATGCCTGGGCGTGCTCTTTGGAAGTGTGCAGCCCTGGTGCACGGGGGATCGAGCCCCTCGTCTCTGGAGCGCAAATGGGAAGAGAGGAGGGAACTCAGGCTGGAGGCAAGGTGGGTCCCAGGACCACGTGGAGGGACAGGTGGAGGCGTTACCCAAACATCCAGCCTGTGAACCTGTCCCAGCTCGATCTGGGGAGCAAGACTGCTGGCTCTGGCCTTACTTCAGCCATGCCAAGACTGCTGCAGTGGCACGAATCCAAAGGTCCTAAAAGATGGCTCTTGGTTCACTTTCTCGTGTCCTCAGAAGACCAGAACTGGGTTGTAAGACACTTTCCCCCCAGTAAAACTGGGTGGAAAATAAAGCTTCCCCACTTTCAAGCCATATTCTGTTCTCCCAGAACTTCTGGTCTAGTTGGAAGGACAGAGTTGTACAAAGATGGTATATAACCATGCAACCCAGCAGCCCTCTTCAGATCTACTACCCTACAGAAGTGTTCACTCCAGTGCAGGCAACTGTGCACCACCTAACTGGCATTAGGGGGCCAGTTCACAAATCTAGTCAATGCTATGGAATAGAATGCAGCTGTTCAAAAGAATAAAGTGAACACAGTATGGTGGTGCACGCCTCCAGTACTTAGGAGGCGGACACAGGAGGATCACAGGTTCTAGGTCAGCCTCAGCAACTTAGTGAGACTCTGCTTCAAAATAAAAAATAAAAAGGGCTGAGGCAGTAACTGGGTTCAAGCCTTACTACCACAAAAAAAAAGATTAAGGTAGATAAATATGTGCAGAATGGAAAGATGTCCCACACATGTCCTTCAATTCGAAGTCAAAAGAAAACATGGATGTCCATAGCATAGGATCCCATTTGTGAAAAATGAATGCAGTTCTATATGCCTATGTGTACTGCTGTTGACATGCAGATGCATAGAACAGAGTTCTGCTTTTCCTTATCCTCTGGGCTGCTTCACTAACCCTGGCCTGTAGGTGGGGCCTGCTGCCTCTGCACTGATCACCTTCGTAGTCTAACAGTGGGCAGAACAACAGGACAAGAAGAAACCAAGTGTCCACTCTGGGCCAGGTCCTTGCTAGGACTGATCATTTGTTTGCTGAAGGTAGCTAAGTCTCTGCTGAGGTTGACCAGTACCTCCAGAAGTCATCCTGTTCTGACCCCTGTCTCCACATAAGATGCTTTCTTCCTATGCCAGTCAAACCAGGATGTCCCCTGTGCTGAAGGCTTTACCTGGCCTCTGGGAAAGCACATCTCCCTTTCTCCTGGTCAGGGGTCAATGGTCAGCAAGTGTGTGCATGTGTGCATTCATGACTATGGTGGGTGTGTGCTCTGTGTACACACACTGGGGCCTGAGGGAGGAGATGGGGAACCAGAGGACAGACACCTTGAGTTCTTCCAGGGAATTTGTACCAAAATTCATGGAGGGTAGTCACAGATCTCATGGGAGCAAAAGAGCTACACTTGAGAGTTAGTAGAATCCAGGGAAACTTCAAAGGTTCAAAAAACAGGATGCAATGCTGGGCACAGTGTGCACACCTGTAACCCCAGTGCTTGGGAGGCTGAGACAGGATGATTGTAGGTTTGAGGCCAGCCTCAGCAACATAGAAAGACCCTCCACAACTTAGCAAGACCCTGTTTCAAAATAAAAATAAAAGGGGCTGGGCTGTGGCATAGCTCGAAGGTAGAACACACCTAGGTTCAATCCCCCATACAAAAAAAGAAAAAGAAACAAGATGCACACACAGTGCCTGCCTTGTAACCGGCATGGCTGGTCAGGATGCCATCACCACCATGCAGCTAATACAGCCAATGTCCACAGAGCGTCCTTCAGGCTGAGTGCCAGTTACTGCCAGATCCTCTTAGTTGAAACAGTTGCCTTAGATTTCCCTCACTAAGAGCACATAAACTGAAAAGAGAGTCCATCAAAAAGAAATCAAAGCCGGGCGTGGTGGTGCACGCTTGTAATCCCAGCATTTGGGAGGCTGAGACAGGAGGATCCGGGTTTGCAGCCAGCCTCAGCTACTTAGTGATGCCCTCTGCAACTTAGTGAGACCCTGTTTCAAAATAAAGAATAAAAAAATAGGGCTGGAGGTATAGCTCAGAGGTAGAATGCCCCTGAGTTCAATCCCTAGTACTGCAAAAAAAAAAAAAAAAAAATCAGGATGAGCCAGATAGGGTGGGGCTCACCCTTATAATTCCAGTGACTTACTTTGGAGGTTGAGGCAAGAGGATTGCAGTTCGAGGCCAGCTGGGGCGACTTAGTGAGACCCTGTCTCTAAAATAAAATAAAGTGGGCCAGGGATGTAGTTCAGTAGTAGAGTACCCCTGTGTTCAATCCCTAGTACTGTGAGGGAAGGAAGGAAGAGGTAAAGGAAGAAAGTCAGGATGACATTAGGCAAGATAAAGGGGAAATGGGCAGCCTTATAATGGCAAGTGACCACGACAATGAAGCCAGGACACAGGACATAGCAAGCCCATAGAAGCGAAGAGTCCTGTGCTGAGGGTTTGGGTAAGGGCTGCACAGAGCCTGGCAGGTGGACGGTGCTGAATGCCTCCTCAGTACTGGCCCTGTATCTGGCTCTTTCCAAGTATCATGTCCTTGGATCCTCACCTCAGCCTTAGGACACAGACATTATTCCCTCCATATGCAGATGAGGATCTGGAGGATCAGCGTCTTGCCCAATATCATCACCTACCAAGTGGCTAAATCTGGCCTTAAACCTGGGATTCAGACTCTGCCTGCCTCTCCCCGCCAGCCATGATGCTGGAGAAGCCGCCTCCGCTGCTACTGTCCAAGTGCCACTCTCCCATATTAGCAGTACTCTCTTCTCTCTCCTGCTTTTAGAACTCAACCCTTAGCAAATCTCTGAAGTCAATTTAGAAAGGGTGCTTGCTGCCATCAGTGCCAGCTGGCCTGCGGGCAAAGGCAGGGTGAGCTGTGGTCACATTCCCTGGAGGCTTTCCTGCCAGCATCCCACAAGGCTGGCCAGGATTCCTTGGCTGTGGGCAGAGCTGGGGAGAGAGCAGGGACTCCTGCTTTCCCATTTCACTGCTACCTCCTACCTCCTGCAGCAGTGCTGATGCCCAGAAGGCTACAAAAGATACCTCTGGGTGCCCAAGGGGTAAGGGGGTAGCCTTTCAGCTGGAGGGTGGGCTCCTTGGTTCTCTTGCTACCCTAACCCTCCAACCAATCAGCTGCTTTGGTGACCCACTTACCCTCCCTGCCCCTCAACTGTCAGGGCACTGGGTAAGTTGCCTCTGATGGAGATGAGTCCTGGAGGGCCCCGGTGGGTATGTTCAGGGCCCAGGCAGGTCTACAATGCTGGGGTTTGTGTGTGTGTTGTGTGGGGGGGTAGGTAGTGGGAATTGAACTCAGGGGCACTCTACCACTGAACTACACCCAAGCCCTTTTTTACTTTTTATTTTGAGACTGGGTCTCTCTAAATTGCCAAGGCTGGCCTCAAACTTGCTATCCTCATGTCTCAGCTTCCAGAGGAGCTAGGATTATAGGTATGTGCCATTGCACCCAGCTAGGCTGCTGGCTTTGAAGTCTATGCTATTTCTCCACAGGTATGGCTAGGAATTGTCTAGATTCCCACTTGGTAATCCTTGACTTATCCCTCTTGGCCCATTGGCCATGTGGCCAAAGTAGGAATTGCTGCCAAAAGCCAGGGACAGGTCTGTAATTCCAGTATTTGAAAAGCTGAGCTGAGAGGATGGCAGGTTTGAGGCCAGCCTTGGCAACTTAAAGAGACCTTGTTTCAAAATAATAAAATAGGGCTGCAGATGGGACTCAGAGGTAGAGTGCCCCTGGGTTCAAAGACTTGCAGCCTGAAGAAGAGTAGGCACCATAGGCAATACCAGGACACCCAAATGGGTGTCAGGGAACAAGACTGAGACACGCCGAGGACAAGTCCCAGCCCTGTCTGTATTTACTGTAAGACCTGCTTTCCATTAGAACCCCTACTCACAAGGTTGCTGGAGGCTCAAATGAGTCAATGGATGTGAACAAACTTTGTAACCATAATAATTTATTGGGTGCTCACTATGTACCAGACACTATTCTAAGCACTTCATAATATTAAGTCATTTAAGTCTCACAGCAACACTGTGACATGGGGACCTATCACGTGCTAATTTTCCAGAAGGCCTGGGGGAGACCTAAGATAACAGACAGACCATGTAACTTTCCATACCTCACAGAGCAGAAGTAGGATTTAAACCCAGGCGGCCTCACTCCAGAACCTTCTGCCTTAACCACTCCACTCTACTATAAAAGATTGCACATGCTTCAGTATTATTTTTTTAATAATTGCTTCTTGCTAAGGCTGGCCGTGGTTGGAACTCTTCAGAGAAGGGACGGGAATGGAAAGCAAATAAGGATTTGAAGAGCAAAAACAAGTGCCTGCTTCTGGAAGTGCTCTGCAGAGGTCAGCTCACGCCTGTCCTGGACAAGGACCCCAAACCCCTTCCTGACTCACAACCATGGATTTGGGGGAGCACTGGGCGGCTCCCGTCTGCTCTCTGGCTGCGGGGGCAGGTCGGTGGGGCAGGAGCGCCACTAATCAGAACCAGCGGGCCTGCCCAGGCTGCGCACCGAATGCTTGGCTGGCTCCTAGGCTGCGGCGGGGCGGCGAGGCCCTGCTGAAAGGCCCCTGCTCCACCCCGGAGCTACCAGCAGCGGCAGCGCGATGATGGAGAGCCCGAGAAGCCCCTCCCTGGGGGCCCGCTGCCCGCCACTCTGCTTTGGTAGTCGGGTCCGGCCGCAAGTCCCACAGTCCAGCGGCTCCTCCGGCACTGCACATTCTTCCTGGCCAAGAAGGAACGCAGTGAGCTAACGGGATCCAGATGTGGGACTCGGCTGAGCTTGAACCCCAAATACCCAAAATACCAGCCAGGCCACTGGGAGACCTGGGGACGAACAGGGCTGCTGGGGCCTCCTTGAAGGCCTGCACCCCAGCCTCCAGCCCCTCTAGTTGTTCTCCAGGGGCCTGGCGGCAACACCCAGGCCTCTTTTGATTCTGCTGGGCTCATCATTACGGGAGCTGGTAAGCCTGGTGGTTATCTCTAAGGCCCTTGGAACATGTGGGTGTCATAAGCCCCATCCTCTGGCACTGCCAAGAAGGTTTCTGTCCCCCTCCCCACCCCATACCAAGCTGGCTGATTATGTCCAGGGAGCCTTTGGTCAGCTATGAGGCCCAGGGATCACAAGACAAATGCCAACTCAAACTCCACGGGGTCCTAGTGGCATAGCCTTTGGCATGTCACTTCAGTTTTCTAGGGCTCAGTTACCTTACTCCTACAATGGGAGCACTTGTGGACAGTTCTGCCATGTGAGGAAACATGAAACATGGGGCCTGGCCCTGAAAACAAAGCATGGTACCTTTCCCTGGTGGCCCACAGAGAGGAGGTCAACTTCCAAAGACCCCAGGTCAGTGCCACAGTGCCCACTTGTAAATACTTCCTGGCCAGGCGTGAAGGTAGCACATGCTTGGGAGGCTGAGACAGGAGGATCACAGGTTCACAGTCAGCCTCAGCAACTTAGGCCTTCCACAACTTAGTGAGACCCTGTTTTAAAATAAAAGAATAAAATAGGGCTTGAGGTATAGCTCGAGTTAGAATGCCCCTAGGTTCCATTCCCAGTACCACACACACACACACACACACACACACACACACACACACACACACACACACACACGAGAGACAGAGAGAGAGAGAGAGAGAAAAAAAAACTTTCCCACAAAGCCAAGACATGGGTGGGTGTCTGGATCCCTACTGCTGGAACCAGAAGCTGAAAAGAAAATGAGGGCAGGTGAGTCTGGGTGCCTCCTTGGACATGTCCCTTTATGAGCGGGGGCCACTCAACCCATGGCAGTGTGTGCATCAGTAGGCTATGATCCCAGACCAACCATGGACATTACATGCATATGTGGCAACACAGGGTGTGGGATAAATGGTTTGTAATATAATATGATGGACTCTTAAAAGGTCTCCTTATCCCCCACAGCCCTTTTCCAGCCTCCAACAAGCCCAGAGAGCCTGAAATTGCACCATTAGCACTTTACAGTAAGTTATTATTTGCCATTGACACCACAGTGTGAATTAGTTGATTAGCTTGCTGGAAGCCAGAGAGAGATGGGAGGGGATCACTTCACAACCTGGTAGGGCAGATGTGGGCTTGACTTGGATGCAGGGGGGACACGTTGGGCCCCCACCACTAAAGAGCTGACAGTAGGGGCACCACACCTTCCAGAGAATTGCACTGAGAAATGGGAGACCCAGGATCAAGTGCTGCCATCTTTGCCAACCAAGCTGTATGCCCACAGTCAAGTCATGCTCCTTTTCTGTGACTGATGTCCACACCTGTATAGGAGGTAGAGACTGTCCTGGATGGGGACAGGAAGGCCGATTGATGTCTAAGGGCTATTTTAAAAAGAACACTAAGAGGTTTTGATTTTCTAGTGCAGCTTGGAGCTCAGGGCATCCTAGTAGTCCAGAGAAACTGAAGGAAGCAGGGTCTTGCAAAGAGAAATATGGTACCATTAAGACTGGGGAGTAGGGACTTCTAGCTTTGTGGGGGACCTGATTTCTGGTCTATACAAGCTCTGAAAGGTAGATAGAGAAAGAAGGGATGGAAGGAAAGAGGGACCAAGAGGGCTAACCCCAGCCTATTCCCCTCACTGCATTCGCTTTTAAAATAAAACCCATTTATATATAAATGTTGGCCTGATGCCCAGTCTCTGTAGAAAAGCTTTTCTGTATTAAACGCTACAATGAATTAAATTAACCATAATGATTTCTTTGTGAATGGAAACCTCTCTCTCTCCCCTCTCTCTTTCTCTCTCTCTCCTCTCTCTCCTTCTCCTTCCCCCCTCCTTTGTGACATGGTTTTGATCAGGTTTCTCCCTCCCTCTTCAACTCCAACACCCCCACCTCCCCACCCCACCCCAACACTCCTTCCAGCAAGTGACCAGTTCTGTGAGTACTCCCCAGGCTACACGGATGCCTCCTGGTATCCAATGTGAAACAGAAATCAGTCTGGCCACAGAGCCTCCTGTGCACCCACAGTGATGAAAGCACACCCAGGGAAAACATGTGCCCGCCACAACTTCCACGCGAGTTTGCTGGCAGCACGACACACATCTGAGCCTCACCTTCTTCTGTAAACTGGAGTGGGTAGCGTTGAGTTCAACCAAATCACGGGGGAGACTAGAAGGCATGTTTCTGTGGGCATGTGTGTGCTTGCACCATCACAGAAGAAGGATAGTAGGGGGGCCTTCGTGGGGTGTGCCTGAGGACATGCCCACCCACAGGACATCTCCAGGCCTGGGTACATGGGCCCTTGTCCATGCTTGTTCAGCTAGCCCTCTGCACTCTGCATGTGCATCACGGGAACATGAATGTGTCTTTTTTTTTTTTTTTTTTGCTTGCAGTACTGGGATTGGGCAGCTACACCCCCTGCCCTTTTTTTAAATTAATTAATTTATTTATTTATTTATTTATTGTGGTACTAGGGATTGGACCCAAGGGCATTCTACCTCCGAGCTACACCCCCAGCCCTATTTTTTATTCTTTATTTGGAAACAGGGTCTCACTAAGTAGCTGAGGCTGGCTGCAAACCTGGATCCTCCGGTCTCAGCCTCCCAAGTATTATGCCCAGCTGCCCTTTTTATTTTGAAACAGGATCTCGGTAAGTTGCTGAGGCTGGCTTCAAACCTGTGATCATTCTGTCTCAGTCTCCCAAGTACTAGGATTACAGGTGTGCACCGCCACGCTCAGCTACATGTGAGTCTTGATAGGCAGGGAATTTTTCCTGCAGCTGGGCCCTGCACGTGTAGAAAGATTAGACAGGTGCTGTGTCTTCCAGGCGCTCACAGAGACTCCTGCTGGGCAGGAAATGGGCAGAAAGAGGGTCTATGATCGCAGGCTGGGAGGATCCAGGGGAGGCTTCCTGAGGGTAGAAGCTCTTACCCTCCCTGGGGGGTGCCGGAAAGAGGGGTCCCAGTGACAATCTTCCCATGGACACAGAGTTTGAAGTTTCCAAGTCCCTTTTATAGGCATTATGTCATTTCTCCCACACATCAAGCCTATAAAGTATGCGTTATTATTCCTATTTGAGAGACAAGAAGACTGAGGGTTTCAAGCCTCTGGTACTAGTTAATAGCCACAGCTCATTCCAGCCCACCACACATTCCATCTATGCCAGGCTAAGCCACAAGCAACATGGCGACTTCGGCCCTCAAGCTGTAGCTTTCCCCTACTTCTTCACCACCACCTCTTGAGAACATCCTTTCCATAACTCGGTGTTCCCACCTGTACCATGACAGGTGCCCAGAATTCAACACACATCTTCCAAAAAATACCAAGCCAGCCAGGCATGGTGGTGCATGCTTATAATCCCAGTACTTGGGAGGCTGAGACCAGAGAATCTGGGTTCGCAGCCAGCCTCAGCTACTTAGTGAGGCCCTCTGCAACTTAGTGAGACCCTGTTTCCAACTAAAGAATAAAAATTAGGTCTGGGGGTGTAGCTCGGAGGTAGAATGCCCCTGGGTTCAATCCCCAGTACCACAAAAAAAAAAAAAAGCCACAGCCAGGCATGTGGCACACACCTACAATCCCAGTACTTGGGAGGCTGAGACAGGAGGAATGCAGGCTTGAGGCCAGCCTTGGCAGGTTAGCAAGACTCTCAGCAACTTAGTGAGACCCTGTTTCAAAATTAAAAATAAAAAGGGCTGGGAATGTAGCTCAGAGGTAGAATGCCCCTGGGTTCAATCCCTAGTACCAAAATATATATATTTAATTAAGTCATTGTATGTAGCCAGGTCTCTTCCCATGCTGCTTCCTGTGCCTTCCTGCTGCCTACCTCCCAAACCTCCCTTTTACTTTCTTTTTTTTTTTTTTTGCAGTGCTGGGGATTGAACTCAGGGGCATTCTACCTCCAAGCTACACTCTCAACCCTATTTTTTATTCTTTATTTCGTAACAGGGTCTCACTAAGTTGCAGAGGGCCTAAGTAGCTGAGGCTGGCTCTGAACCCAGATCCTCCTGTCTCAACCTCCCAAGTACTGGGATTACAAGCATTCACCACCACACCTGGCAGTCCATAATTCTTGATACAATTCTCACTGCCTCTTTTGTCCTCTCTCCCTGTGCTTCACATACTCTCCCAGCATGAGCTATTTGAGTGATCTGTGGATACCTCTGTGCCTCCCATCAGCCGATGTGCTCCAGGAGGACAGGATGATCTCCCAGTCTCATCTGCCTCTCCAGGGCCCAATGCAGAATCAGTCACTGAAATGCTTGCAGAAGGATGGGGGGTTTCTTTTCAAGGCAGTATCCACTGAGATATTTGTGGCCATCATTCCTCCAAATGCTCTTGTGAACAATGAATACTTTACGATGGTTTTAGTATAGATTACCTTTGAGTGGATAAGGTCAAAGCCAAGGGTCTTCATCCACCCAGTGCAAACGTGAAACGGGAAGGGCAAGTGTGCTACACTTGAGGGTAGTGATGTGAGATGGTTGGTTCCCAGGCCAGTGGAACCTTCCTACCAAAGCCTGAACGCCTAACTTGCTGGCCCCAAGAGACTCAGCAGACAACTGGAGATTTCTTCCTGGGTCCTGGAATCACCTAGAAGCATGGTAGAAAGGAACGCACAGGAGTCTGGCGAGGAGGCAATATCTTGAGTCACACAAGGTGTGAGGGCAATAGCGTGGAAGGGAAGCCTGCCCTTGGTCTTTCCCTCTCTCTCTACTGGTGCGTACTGGCTCAGGCCCCGGGGGACCAGTAGCATTTGTACCCAGCTCCTGAATGTATAGCCACGCAGCTTCACTGAAGGCCAGGGAAGCGAATGAGGCCATCCTCCAGCCTCCAAGCCCTCCGAGGCCCCTTGGTAGACAGCGGCCGCTGGTGTCACAGAAGAGGGAGAGCAAGAGTGGGGCTGGCCCAGAAGAGTTTGGCAGGGTGCCAGCAGGCCTGCCCTGGCACAGAGATGTGAGCACATGGCCGTTGCAACTGGTCTAATTGCTGTCTCATCAGCTCTCCCAGGGGCTTATTCCAGAGCCAAGCAAAGGGAGGCTTCTGCTGTGAGAGACGATGGAGCCCGAGGAGAGGTGGAGGGCCCGGCACTTTGAAAGGCACTGACAAACCCCAGCATGCCCAGGGCAGAGACCCAAGTCTGGGGGGGCGGGGGCAGGGAGCAAAATAGCCAGGAAGGAAGGGACCGACATTCCCCGCAGCCACTCTTGCCTTCCTCCCTGGACTCAGTGTCTCCCCCTGGCTAGTGCTGTCCCTCTTCTGCCCAGGGTCCTGCCTGAGCTGTCCCCACTTCCTCGCCTGCTCTTGACACCTCAGACCCCCGTTGTCAGGCCCCTATCTTGACCTCAGCTCTCACCCAGCAGCCACGTTCCATGAGTTTCACTACCCTCTGCTGTGTGAAAATCTCTATTCCCTTCTACTCCCTGACTCCCTCATTCTTTCTTTTCTTTCTTTTTCTGTTTTCTTTTCTTTTTCTTTTTTTCTTTTGGTATGTGTGTATGTGTGTGCATGCATGGTACTGGGAATTGAATCCAGGTTGCACTACCACGAAACTAAACTCCTAGCCCTTTTTATTTTTTATTTTGAAACAGGGTCTTGCTAAGTTGCTGAGGCTGGCCTCGAACCTGAGATCCTCCTTTCTCAGCCTCCCTAGTACTGAGATTACAGGTATATACCACCGTGCCTGTCTCTGCTCCCTCATTCTATACTATCTACAAAGACATAGGTTTCCTGATTCTCCTTGTGTGTGTGTGTGTGTGTGTGTGTGTGTGTGTGTGTGTGTGTGTGTGTGGTACTGGGGATTGAACCCAGGGGCATTCTACCTCCGAGCTTCACCTCCAGTACTATTTTGTAATTTTTATTTTGAAACAAGGTCTCACTAAGTTGCCGAGAAACTCACTAAGTGGCTGAGGCTGGCCATGAACCTGGATCCTCCAGTCTCTGCCTCCCAAGTACTGGGATTACAAGCGTGCACCACCATGCCCGGCTATTTTTTTATTCTTTATTTTGAAACAGAGTCTCACTAAGTTACTGAGGCTGTCCTTGAACCTGTGAATCTCCTGTCTTGGCCTCCCAAGAACTGGGATTACAAACCCGCACCATTATGCCCAGCTTCTACTGTTCTACTGACCATCCTTTCTCAGTCTCTTTCCCAGACCCCTCTTCTTCAGTGCGTACCTTAAGTTTTGGGTTCCCCAAAGTGGTATCCTCAAAACTCGCCTCCCCATAGAAGGCTCCCCTGAGCCCTCTCAGTCACTCCTGTGGCTTCTGTCACTTCCTCTCAGCAAGTGAATTCCGTGTCACTTCCTTCCGGGCCAGTCTTCTGAGCCTCAGCCAGTTAGAGACACAGACCCAGAAGTCATCTCCAAAGCCACTTTAAACCACCTTGTCCCAAACAGAATTCATCATATCCCCCCAGACCCCACTTCCACTAGCTTCATTTCCCCATTCCCCCAGGCTCCCAGCTAGAACCCTTCACCCCTCCTTCTCCCTCACCCCTCACATCTAATTAATTACCATGACCTGCCAATTTTACCTCCTTAATAGCTCTGGAATCCATCCCAAGCATTCCATCCCTATAAGCACTGCCCAAATCCAGACCTTTATCGTTTCTCTGCCACCAGAGTGCGTCCTCTTCTGACTGGCCTCCACACCACAACCAGTTAGACTTTTTTTTTTGCAGACAAATTGGAGGGGCATGTAATTCCCTGATGCAAATCCACCAGCAATTCCCCATTGCCTCCAGAATCAAGTCCAAGTTCTCAGCCTGGCATATATGGATTTGATTCCCATCATGTGCTCCATGCCCCAGCCCCGGCAGGACTCCTGCTTTCGTAGTGCCCTCTATACTTGGAATCCTCTTCAGTTGTCAAGGTCTACTCTCACAGACAGCTTGGGGTGAAGTGGTTAAGAGTGCAGGTTTAGCTGGGCACAAACCTGTAGTCCCAGTAACTTGTGAGGCTGGATCGCACGTTCGAGGCTAACCTCAGCAACTTAGCAAGACCTTCAGCAGCTTAGCCAGATCCTGTTACAAAACATACACACACACAGGCTGGGGATATAGCGTGGAGGTAGAATGCTCATGGGTACACACACACACACACACACACACACACACACACACACACACACACACACACACACACACAGAGGCTGGGGATGTAGTGTGGAGGTAGAATGCCCCTGAGTTCAATCCCCAGTACCAAAAAAAAAAAAAAAATGTTTCTTCATCAAGGTGTGGTGGGCCTGGAGTTCTAGCTATTCCAGAAGCTGAGGCAAGAGGACTGCCTGAGCCCAGGAGTTCAAGGACAGCCTGAGTAACAGAGCAAGCAAGACTCCATCTCAAAAAGAAGAAGAAGAAGAAAAAAAAAGTCGGGCATGGTGGCACATGCTTGTAATCCCAGTACTTGGGAGGCTGAGACAGGAGAATTGCAGGTTCAAGTCCAACCTTGGCAACTTCATGAGGCTTTCAGCAACCTAGTGAGACCCTGTTTCCAAATAAATAAAAAAATCGGGCCGGGCGTGGTGGCGCACGCTTGTAATCCGAGCATTCGGGAGGCTGAGACTGGAGGATCCGGGTCCGCGGCCAGCCTCAGCTACCTAGTGAGGGAGGCACTCTGCAACTTAGTGAGACTTGGTTTCAAAATAAAGAATAAAAAATAGGGCTGGGGGTATAGCTCGGAGGTAGAATGCCTCTGAGTTCAATCCCCAGTACCGCAAAAAATAAAAAATAAATAAGTAAATAAATCTGGCTGGGGGTGTAGGGGTGTAGCTTGGAGGTAGAATGCCTCTGGGCTCAATTCCCAGTACCAAAAAAAAAAATGACAAGCAGGGTGCGATGTATATTCTTGTAATCCCAGTACTTGGGATCTTGGGAGGCTGAGACAAGAGGATCACAGGTTCTAGGCCAGCCTCCGCAACTTAGTGAGACCCACTTTTAAAATAAAAAAATGAGCCGGGCATGGTGGCGCACGCTTGTAATCCCAGCATTTGGGAGGCTGAGACCGGGGGATCCGGGTTCACGGCCAGCCTCAGCTACCTAGTGAGGCACCCCGAAACTCGAAACTTAGTGAGACCTGGTTTCAAAATAAAGAATAAAAAATAGGGCTGGGGGTATAGCTCGAAGGTAGAACGCCCCTGAGTTCAATCCCCAGTACCGCAAAAAAAAAAATAAATAAATAAAATAAAATAAAAAATGAAAAGGCTGCGGGTGTAGCTCAGAGAGATAGCACCCCTGAGTTCAATCCCCAGTACCAAAAAATAAAATAAATACAATTTTTAAAATAGTATGGGCTCAGGAGCCTGATTGCCTAGCCAGGAAAGTCACTTCCCTGCTCTATGCCTCAATTTCCCTATCTGTAAAGTGGGGATAGAAATGACTTTTATCTCATAACATTGAATTTCTCTCATAAGGGAGCAAACTAGATTATACATGTAAAGTTCTAGTGCCTGGTGCATATTAAATGCTGTTTAGGTATTAGCTGCTATTAGTTTTCATTCCCCCTTCAAGGACCATCTCTGTGAAGCGACCTCTTTTTCTGAGATTAAGATAAGTGCCTCTCTTCTAGGCTCTGAGTGTCCTGACTAACTTCTATCATGACACTTGAGACCATCTGCCTACTGTTTGACCTTCCTCCCTACTACGTGATATCAAGAGATCTACCAGGTTGGGGTTTAGCACGGTGGTGGAACACTGTGAAGCATGTGCAAGGCCCTGGCTTCCATCCCGGGCACCATCCCCTGAGAGAGACAGAGACAGAGATATACCTATTTGCATCTCTAGCACCTAGCCCAAGGTTTTTTATATGAGTCTCCGACTAGCCTGATACTACTATTATGATTTCCATCTTGCAGATGAAAAAACCGAGGTTCAGAGAAGTAAAGGGAATGTTCTGAGACCACACAGCTACAAATTGGCAAACTACTGAATGAAACTCAAGTCTGTAGGCTTCCAAATCCCGTGATCTTTCTATTTTACCTAATTGCCTTGGTGGAGGGGAGGTCTGGGAGTTTTGTGCTAGAAGGAAGGATTAAAGGAGCCAGTGGATACTCCACCTGGAGGAGAGACAACTCAGGGGCAAGGGTGATCTCCTCCCACCCGTCTGTTTGAAGCCTACTGGTGCTGGTATGTGTCTTTCAATAGTGCTGCCAACGCATGTGTTGGACACGTGTGCAATGAGGTCATGCCAGAATGCTGGGGATGGAACCCTTCATTTCAGAGCCCCTGCTAACCCCTGCACAACCCTCCACAGTTTACAACATGCTTTCTCATCGTAGTTTGTCATTTGATCAGCCTCACCCACCTCGGATACAGTAACCATGGCTTAGACAGGATAGTGACTTGTCACAAGTCACCCAGCTCAGAAGTAGCAGAGGTGGGCTGGGTACTGTAGCACACACCTGTAGTCCCAGTATTTAGGAGGCTGAGACAGGAGGATCACAGGTTCGAGGACAGCCTCATCAATTTAGGGAGGCCCTCAGCAACTTAGCAAGACCCTGTCTCAAAACAAGAAACAGCCAGGTGTGGTGGGGCATGCTTGCAATCCCAGTACTTGGAGGCTGAGACTGGGGGATCCAAGTTTGCTGCCAGCCTCAGCTAGTTAGTAAGGTACTCCACAACTTAGTGAGACCCTGCTTCAAAATAAAGAATAAAAAATAGGACTGGGGGTGTAGCACAGAGGTAGAATGCCCCTGGGTTCAATCCATAGTACCAGGGGGGAAAAAAAGAAACAAAAAGGGCTAGAGATATAGCTCAATGGTAGAGCACCCCTGGGTTCATTTAGCAGTACAACAATAAAAAAAGTGGCAGGGCTGAGATTCCAATGTTTAGTCAAAACATAAAGTAGACAGCAAGCCCCATTTCCTTCCAGCTAGGAGTTTGAGAAGAGATGGGGCTAAGGAGATTATTCCCCCCAAATAGGATGAGAATACTGGCATGGTTTGAATATGTCCCACCTAGAGGGAAGGGAGAGGAAAGAGAAGGCATTTTTATCTGCAAATGGGAACAACCCCCCCCCCCCACACACACACACATTGGTAGGCAAAAGCCTCAAAGGAAATGATGTATGTAGGACTGATACTTTTCTTTCCATTCAGACTGTCTAGACCAATGCTGTGCCTTCATAAACACCCAAAAGAAACAACATTGTATCTGAACTCCTAGAGAACTTCTAACAGTAACAAAGGTGTCCAAAGGAGTCCAGCCTGTACAGAACCAAGCAGAGCTGGGTGTTCTGAAATCCCATCTCTGTACCTTATCAACTGTCCGGCCTGAGAACATCACATCCTCCCTCTGAGTCTCTATGGCCTCATTTATAAGATAAAGGAGTACAAGTAGAAAATGACTGACACAGGAGTAGACACTAATAAATGATAGCGGTCATTGTTCTCTCAGATTAGACCTTAGAGCACAGTGATAAAGACTCAGGAATCATCTGGGTTCAAGGCCAGTTTTTTGTTTGTTTGTTTGTTTTTTGTTTTGTTTTAGCTGTGACCCTTGACAAGCACAGAGCTGGTTGAGAAGATTAAAGAGTAAATAAGTGAAGCTGGGCATCAATACATAAAGTATTATTTAGTCAATACATAAAGTAGACAGCAAGCCCCATTTCCTTCCAGCTAGGAGTTTGAGAATGAGATGGAGCTAAGGAGATTTTTCCCCCAAAACAGGATGAGAATACTGGCATGGTTTGAAGGAGGATCGCAGGTTCGAGGCCAACCTCAGCAATTTAACAAACTCCTGTTTCAGCATTTTTTAAAAAAAGGAGGTTCAGGATACAGGTCAGTGATAAAGCATCCTTGGGTTCAATCCCTAGTTCCACACACAGAAGAAAAAGATGAAATGGTGAACACATGGAACATACTGCTGGCCCAGAGTACACGCTCAGAGCATTGGTGAGTATTGCTCATATTAGACCTCTGCCTGAACTACACAAACTACTGTCCCTCTTCTCCCAAGGCACCACATCTTTGTGAACAAAGACCTGTGCTGAGGCCAGTTGGAATAGATGAACTAAATTCTTTTCATTCAGCCTTTTAAAGGCATAAAATGACCTCTCCAGAGCTGGGGCCCTGTTCCTCAGAGTTGCTGTGAGCAAGCCAGAATTGTCAAGATGCCCTAGACTCTTCTCCCAGATTGGGCCAGAACAGTTTATCACTCTTGAAAAGGGGCTGTTGGACTTAGAGAGCTCAGAAACCAATACACACCGTCCTAAATCTCTCCTGGGGGCCAGAGGTGGGAGCTGGGGGGAAGAATCCATGAGTGTGAGAGTGTGTGTGTGGTGTGGTGCTGGGGACTGAACCCAGGAGCATTCTTTCTCCGAGCTACACCCCCAGCCCCCCCTCCTTTTTTTGAAATAAGAGTCTCTAGTTTGCTGCTGCTGGCCTCAAACCTGCGATCCTCCTGTCTCAGCCTCCCAAGTACTGCAATTACAGGCACAAGCCACTGCAGCAGGCCAACTAAGAATCCATCTTTTATACACTTAACTCTGGTCCCCATGGCTGTCCCCGCTGCAGGGCCTGCAGCTGGGGTTCAGGAGCAGACCTCGGAGGACAGGCGGAGCCCCCTCAAGTTCCTGCTCTGGCTCCATTTACAACAGGATTCCTGGAGTCACGGTGTATTTTCCCAGGCGCCTGCTTTAAGTTTTCTGAACTTCTTCTGCCACTGGGACCCAGTCAGACCTTCGGGCACTCAGGAGCCAGCAGGAGCCCCAGTCCTGGCCCACTTGGGTCGTTAGAGCTGGGGGCCGGCTGAATCCGGCTTTCACACGAGGAGCGGTGGTGAGCGCATGTAAATGACCCCTCAGCTCCGGTCCCCGGCCCGGCCCCGCCCCCAGTGCCGCGTGGAGGGAAATCAGGAGAAGCCGAGGAATTGTTTGTAATTAGTGTGTTTTTAAAGGCTTTTCCGTGAGCCTTTAGCAGATTTCGGGGGAGGGCAGCTTGCCAGGGAGCATTGAAATGGAAATCCTGTGTTCCAGCCGGGACCCTCTTGGAAAGAGATTCTTCCCAGAGAAAAAAGCCAGAAGCCCCGCCCCCTCCCCCGGGTCCCCGGTGCGCTGCTGTGGTCACCGCGGGCTCTGCGATGTGGGGCGGCTTTGTGGAACGGCATTCCTGTCCACGGGCCTCAGCTCTGCCTCGGGACCCCGCCGTTCAGCCCCCACATGAAAGGCTGCTGCAGGGCCCCCACCTCCCGCTGTCCGCCAGCCCAAGGACGCGCCCGTTCACCTCCCCCTGCTACATCCCCCTCCCTACGCAGGCAGCCTTCCTTTCCCCCTACTTTTCCCAAAGGGAAGGCACGGGGCCCTGGAACTGGGCACATCCCGAGTTCCCTCCTCCCACGTTAACCAGAGGTCATGTGCACAAGCTACAGCTCTAAGCATGGCTCCTCGTGTGAGCAGCATTTACAGTGTGCCATGCATCCAGCAGGCCAGTATTCCTCGCAGTAACCCCATGAGGAGCTACTGTCTATTGCTATTAATTCACAGTCCGGCTGGGGGCGGGGCGCTACTTGCCCAAGGTCCCCCGCTAGCAAAATAAAGGAACTGGGCCTCAGCTGGGCACGGTGGTGCATGCCTGGAATCCCAGTACGTGGGAGGCAAAGACAGGAGGATCACAGGTTCAAGGCCAGCCTCAGCAACTAAACGAGGCCCTCAGCAACTTAGACCCTGTTTCAAAATAAAAAAATAAAAGGGCCAGGGGTGTAGCTCAGAGGTAGAATGCCCCTGGATTCAATCCCCAATTCTCCCCTCCCCCCAAAAAAGAAAGGAAAAGAAAGAAAGGAGCTGGCCCTCAACCCCAGGTCTGTAGGATGCCTCCCATCCACTCCGCACAATAGGCTGCTGCTCCCACAAACTGGCTGACACGCAGGCAGGGCTGTTCTTCTGGTGCAATCCCTGGGCCTTGTGGTCTGGGATCATTTCCTGTGGCCTGAAGTACTTATTTGCAAGTTGTAAGGACTGCCCGGTTTCTGGAAGCCTCACTGAATGCTTCCAGCTGGGAATTTAACCTTCTTAGACCCAGCTGTGGATCTTGAGAGCTTGCTCTGTTCCCACCCATTTTCCTCGAATCTCTTGAGGTCAATTAGTTGTCTGTGGGTGGGGTGCAGTGGAGGAATACTGGGCCCCGACCCAGGAGATCTGGTCTGGGCCTGGTTCTGCCACCCCCTTGCCCTGTGACCTTGGGCAAGTCACTTTGCCTCTCTGACCTCAAATCAAGACTTGGAGAATGTGCTTCCCAGCCTGAGTTTGCAATCGGGCCTCTCAAATTCACTGGACTGTGAATGGAAATCACCACCCCCTCCTGCCTTCAGCACCTCCTCCACTGCTCAAGATCTTAAGAGAACCATGGAATTGTTTCATTAGGGATGGTGGAAAACATCCCCTGCCTCTCCAACATAGTACAGTTGGGCAAACTGAGGCACAGGAAAGTGGAGTGTTTTACCCAAGGTCATCCAGAGAAGCTAGTAGCAAGGTCAGGATTATAATCTCAGCACTTGAAAGGCAATTTAGCATGGCTCTGTTTCAAAATTAAAAAAATAAATAAGGCTGAGAGTGTAGCTCAGAGTAGAATGCCCCAGTAAAACACACACACACACACACACACACACACACACACACACACACACAATGCAGCTCAGAAAGTGGTGGTACCAGGCTAGTATGGGAGATTTTACCCTCCTTAATTCCCCACCAACCTTCTTAAACCATTCTCAATACAATTTTAATAATAATAGATTCATTTTTATTTATTTATTTATCTATTTATTTCTGTGGTATTGGAGATTGAACTCAGTGGCATTCTACCTCTGCGCTACACCCCCTGCCCTATTTTATTATTTCGAAATAGGGTCTTGCTAAGTTTCTGAGGGTCTTCCTAAGTTGCTGAGGCTGGCCTCAAGCCTGCAATTCTCCTGTCTTAGCCTTACTTACAGGCACAACACCTCGCCTGGCAATAGCTGCTTATTTCAAGTCCTGCATAAATCGTCAATGAGAGTATCTTCAGAAAACTTTGTGATTTTCCTGTACTCTCTAATAGTCATCTTCTATGTGTATACAGTGTTTGCTCTGTGTCTGCTGCCTCAAGGGACGTTCCACCTCCTGGAGAGAAATGCTGGTGTTGACATGCCAGGCAAGCACCCCCTGTGCTCTTCTGAGCCCTCCTCTTTGTGTTTGTGAAGGCTCAGCATCCCTGGGGACCTCCTTGGGCCCAGGGCTGAAGTCCTGGGTCTCTCACCATCACCCCTCCTTAACTAGGGGAGGTTTTTCTGACACCACCCACAATCCTTACCTCTGCCCTTACATCGGTTCGAGGAAGACAAATATACAAGGGTCAGGGAAGAGATGGGAGTTACAGAAAAGTAAAAGAAATTTCATCCATATTTCAGAAGTGGCTCTGCATGCCCTCCCCTGATGTCCTCCTTCTTCAGGAAGGAAGACTTTCAGAGCCTGCCATAGCCCACAGAACATCAAGGAACTAGAGCATGTTAGAGCTGCCTTGTGTCCCTAGAGATCTCCAGTTCAACTCTCTGAAAATACAGATGGACAAACTGAGGACCTGTGTGGGGAGTGGGGACTTAGAAACCTGGCAGCAGAGCCTGGACTAAAAACCTCTTCTGCCTCTGCAGCCAATATTTTTTCCCACCCTCCACTATACCCGCTACCTCCTGTGTACACGTGCAGGCTCACCCATGTGTGGGCTAATGCAGGCTGACGGCTGCTGGGAAGGTCACACATGGAGCCACACACCGACCCATTCACTCTGTCACATACCCCAGCTGGCTGTCCCCCGACGCGCACTCCACCATGCCCACTTGCTGACACCTCCCCACCCCTTTCCCTCCACCCCACCCCCTCTGCTGTCCTTGTACAAGCGCACCCACACTGATTCACAGGCTCCTCCCTGCTGGCTGTCCCCAGGTCTCCCTCTGTTGATATGACTGTCCCTCAGCTGCACAGAGAAGAAATGGAAGGTGCTCAGGGTGGGTGTGGGGAGGGTTGTACGTCACAGAGCTGGGACTTGTTAGGGGTGGGTATGAAGGTAGGGAATATAGGCTGGATCTAGAAGGGCTAGGAGACCTGGGGCCCAATCTGTTATGGTTTGAATATAGAATGTCCCCTGGAAAAGTTCATATTATTGGCTATGCAAATATGTTCAGAGGTAGACGGGCATGGTGGTGCACACCTGTCATCCCAGTACTTGGGAGGCTAAGACATGAGGATTGCAGGTTCGAAGCCATCCTTGGCAATTTAGCAAGACCCTGTTCCAAAATAAAAAGGGCTGAGAGTGTAGCTTTGATATAGAATGTCCCTGGGTTCAATTCCCAGTACAAAAACAAAACAAAAAACAAGTAAAAATGTCTAGAGATGAAATAATTGAATCAGGGTTCCACTTTCATCAGTGGAGAAATCCCTTGATGTATTAATAATTGGAACGCTAGAAGCATAGGCGGGCAGAGTGTGGCTGGAGGAACTCGGCCATTGGGGGTGTGGCCTTGGGGACTACTTCCTTCCAGGGTCCCTTCCTCCCTCTCTCTGATTCCCAGCTATCCTGAGCAGCATTCCTCTGTCACCCCCTACCACCCTAGTGTCCCTGTCTTGAAGCTCATGGAATATGGACACAACCTCTGACACTGTGAGCCAAATAAACTTTCCTCCTCTAATTTGTTCTGTTGGGTATTTTGATCACAGCAACAAAAAAGCTGACTGAAACTCAGCCACGCCTTAGGTAGAGCAAGCAAGGGGAAGAATTTCTAGTGCTTAGAGTGAGAAGGAGACAAAGGCTAAATTTCTTGAGCAAGACAAATTCAGGAGTAAAGGCCCTGGAGCATGCTCAGAGGTTGGGCAGGGTCTTAGAAGGGCAGCTAGGCAGCCATCCAGAGAATATCAGTGGCTCAGGGGCCTAGGATGAGGGGAGGGTTGGGTGAACTTGGGGGAGGCAATCTTCCTAGCTTGAGGAAAAAGTTACTGAGCTAGGGCAAGACCTGGCAGAGGTCCCTAAGCAGAGAGAATGAAGGTGATAAGTCTCTTGGGCTGCATGAGGTTGGACAGTGTCTGACGCCCTGTGGGTGCCAATATATGATTGTTACATAGATGCATGAATGAATGAATGAATGAATGAATGAATGGTCTGTCACTCTATTTTATTTTTCCAGTACTGGGGATTGAATTCAGGAATGTTATATCACTGAGCTACACTTCCCTTTTTATTTTTTATTTATCTATTTTTTTTTTTTTTGCAGTACTGGGGATTGAACTCAGGGGCATTCTACCTTTGAGCTATACCCCCAGCCCTATTTTTTATTCTTTTATTTTGAAACAGGGTCTCACTAAGTTGTGGAGGGCCTCACTAGGTAGCTGAGGCTGGCCGCGAACCCAGATCCTCCAGTCTCAGCCTCCCAAATGCTGGGATTACAAGCGTGTGCCACCACGCCTGGCTTATTTTTTATTTTGAAACAGGGTCTCATCCAGGTATGGTCATGCACACCTGTAATCCCAGCTACTCACAAGCCTGAGTCAAGATCACAAGTTGGAGGCCAACCTGGGCAACTTAGTGAGCCCCTGTTTATAAATAAAAGAAAAAAAACAAAAAACAAAAAACGAAAAGAGCTGTGGGTCTAGCTCAGTGTTAGAGAGTCCCTGAGTTCAATCCAGAATACCACCAAAAATAAAATTACCATGCAGTAGCCTTGAAACTGCGATCTTCCTGCCTCAGCCTCCCAAGTACTGATTAAAGGTGTGAACCACTGCACCAGGCTGTCACTCTATCCCTGCGATAAAGCTGGGGCCTAAGCTCATCTCACAACCAGGGCTGGCTTGTGGCTGGCTGCATGAGGAAGGGTTAAAAGGATGACAAGCTCCAAAAAAGAAATGGAACCCTAGGCGCTGGACAGCAGGGCACAGTGGGACACAGCAGGTGGGGCCCCTCATGGCCATCTGATCTAACCTCTCCCCCCACTATGTCTTTTTTGGTACCCCAGCGGCATTTTACCTCTGAGCTACACCCCCATTCCTATTTTATTTTTCATCTTGAAACAAGGCCTTGCTAAGTTGCTGAGACTGGCCTCCAACCTGCCATCCTCCTGTCTCAGTCTCCCAAGTACTGGGATTATAGGCATGTGTCACTGCACCCTCAGATCAGGAAATGAATTTTCCAAGCTCCTGCAGCCCATTGGTGGCAGGGCTCAGCCTGGAGCCTGATTTCCTCCCCTGGCTTGGATAGTCCGGAGTTTCCCCTAGCTGCCACTCCTCTGCTGTAGACAGAGGCTCTGGGGCCTCAGGTCAGTGGCTTCTGGGCCTGGGAGAGACAGAGAAAGCCAGGAAGGGTGGAGAAAACTTTAGGAAGGGGAGATATGAACTGCTCTGGGGGCACAGAAGAGGGGCCCCTAGGTCATGAATAGAGGTGGTACATGTGGAAGGGAGATGCAGGTCATAGCCCTCTTCTGCTTTCCCTGACACTGCCGAGGCGTCACCAACTGTCCCCACTCTCAAAAAATCCATGAGGCAAGATTTGTGTTTCCCACACACCACACCAAATATGCATTTGCGCACATACAGACTCGCACGCACAGAGCCCCAGGGTATCAGTCCCATTTTGTGACAGGGGCGATGGTTAGAAAGCCTGTCTTCCTCCCTCCACCTCACAGTGGGTCCTGGCATCACAGCTAGAAGGGAAGTACTGGGTGGCTCAGGGGACAAAAGCCCTTGGATTCCACACTCCACTGATAGATATTTTTCTTGTTAACACACAATACTGCTTGCATAACTGGCTAGACACTGTGAGAAATGTTTAGGACTTGAGAAAAAGCAGGAGGAGGAATAAACAGCCACAAAGCCACAGGGTCCCAGGGGCTGCTTTTCAAGGACATCACCCCCCACCCTGCCTCCCACATTCCCATGAATGGGGGTCTGGAAAGGAGGCTTCCAGGATGGAGCAAGCTCCCCTCTCCCAGCAGCTCCAACCAGCCTGTTGGGCATGCTAGGCTTGCTCTGTGGATAGAACCTGGCCCGACGTTCTCCATGGCCCATGAGAACATGGCTCCATGCCATGCAGGGCCTTGCACATACTAGGCAAGTACTCTACCATTGAGCTACATCCCCAGCCCTTTTTATTTTTATTTTGAGACAGGGTTTTGCTGAGTTACCACGCTCTGCCATAGAACCTGAGATCCTCCTGTCTCAGCCTCCCAAACACTAGGTTTACAGTCTTAGTATCTCTGGGTCTGGCTTCTGGTTAGATCAAATCTCAAGGCTGGGTCCAGGCTGAGAGAACCGTGGTTGGATAGCTGTCAGGCCAAGATCCTAAGGGATGTCTCCACATACTCTGACTAGGTCTATACAGTGAAGCGAGTGATTTCTATTCAACCCAGTCCCTGACCCCGATGTTAGCAGTAAGACCAGCCACAGCAATCGCTGAGATAGTAAGCAGCAGCTTAAACACCTGGGAAAGATGCGTAAGAAAATTATCCAAAAAACTGATTTTATCAGTTGATTAAGGAAAACCCTTTTGGCCCAAAGTGGCCAACTCTATCTGCTCAACTGGCCCCCTCAGTGTTGCAAAATTTATAGGTAGGATCTTTCTTTCTTTTTTCCATACTGGGGATTGAACCCAGGAGCATTCTACTTCAGAGCTACACCCGCAGCCCTTTTCTTATCTTGAAACAGGGTCACACTAAGTTGCTGAGGCTGGCCTCGAACTTGAGATCCTCCTGTCTCAGTCTCCCAAGCATTGGAATTACAGGCATGTGCCATTGTGCCTGGCCACCTACACCTCTGTTATTTTGCAGATAGGACATCCTGTCTCCACACCCTCAAGCCTTTCTGGGGTCA